>CAUYQU010099006.1:0-16388 GCA_963574635.1 Cheracebus regulus
GAGAGATAGCATGGGGAGAAATGCCAGATATAGGTGATGGGGAGGAAGGCAGCAAATCACACTGCCATGTGTGTACCTATGCAACAATCTTGCATGTTCTTCACATGTACCCCAAAACCTAAAATGCAATAAAAAAAAAAAAGAATTGGACTCTGTCTATGCCAGGGACCAAGCAGGCGTGGGCAGGTCCAGTCAAAGCCCTTCAGTGGGATTGAGTTTATAAACAAGTGCCTCACATGTTCCTGGGGCACCAATTTTAATTGTAATTACTTTCCAGTTTTTATCACCTGATTTGAGGAAATGCAATTCTATACTCCTAGCTGGAATATGCCTAATTTCCTTTTCCACTTGACTGGCCTCAATTGATCCCTTTCCACCTGGCTGGATTCCATATTCTTTTCACAGTTTTTTTGTCTGGCTCTCAGCCACAGTTCTACTGTCATTTTATTAACAGTCCTCTCTATGTTGTGCCCTAGTTTGCAATTATGGGTAATTTTATTCTTTATTTGTATTATTTTCTTCTTTCTAATTTCAAAAATACTTTTGTTATCCTTTTTCTAACTTCTTGAGCAAAACACTTGGCTTATTATTTTTTAAATATCTGTCTTTCATATACTCATCTAAGACTCTACTGTTTACTCCAAGTGCTGCTTTAGCTATGCTTAACAAATTTTCATATTTAATACTTTTGTTATTATTCAGTCCTAAATATTTAATGATTTCTATTGTGATTTCTTTTTGAATTTTTTTATTTCAAACAATTTTTTTCAGACAGAGTTTCCCTCTGTTGCCCAGGCTGGAGTGCAATGGCACAATCTCTGCTCACTGCAACCACCGCCTTTCAGGTTCAAGTGATTCTCCTGCCTCAGCCTCCCTCATAGTTAGGATTACAGGCATCCGCCACCAATCCTGGCTAATTTTTTGTGTTTTTAGTAGAGACGGGATTTCATCATGTTGGGCAGGCTGGTCTTGAACTCCTGACTTCAGGTGATCTGCCCACCTTGACTTCCCAAAGTGCTGGGATTACAGGAATGAGCCACAGTGCCTGGGCTTCTTGAATTATTTAAAAGGTGTTTTTGTTTGTTTGTTTGTTTCTAACAGTATAAGATTCAAGAACTAAATTTTTATAACTGATATTGGGAATTTTATTGTGCCATAGTTAGAAAACTTGGGGTTTGGGGTTTTGACATTTGATAGTTCTTAAGACAGCCTTTGTGATCATATTCTGGGTCAATTTTGTAGTTATGTTATTGAGCTTGAAAAGAATGTTTAACATTTAATTTAAAAATGTATTTGTATGCAGAAAAATCCCCTGTTTTTTGGTGTGCAGTTCTGTGAGTTTTCTCAGATGCATAGAGTCATGTAACCACCACCCCATCACCACAATCAAGATACAGAACATTTTTTTTTCTTTTCTTTTCTCTTTTTTTTTAGACAGAGTCTCACACCTGTCACCCAGGCTGGAGTGTTGTGGCACGATCTCAGCTCACTGCAGCCTTGACTTCCGGGGCTCAGGTGATTCTCCCACCTCAGCCTCCGGAGTGGCTGGGACTACAGGTGCATGCTACCACACCTGGCTAATTTTTTTTTTTTGGCCAGGTTGCCCAGGCTGGCAGAACATTTTCAATGCCCTCTCCCACATCCAGATTCCCTTGTCCTACTCTTTTTAGGCAACCCCTTCCCTACCCTCCTGGAAACCACTGATCTTCTTTCTATTTCTTTAATTTTGTCTCCTTCAGATATTATATAAATGGAGTGTATAATATGTGACCTTTTGGGTCTGGCTTCTTTCACTCGGCACAATGCATTTGAGATTCATTCATGTTGTTGCATGTATCAACAATTCATTTACTTTTTATTGCTGAATGGCACTCAGTTTGTTTATCCATTCACCAGCTGAAGGATATTTGGATGGTTTTCAGTTACACTGTATGTTCTTAATTATTGGGAGTAGAATTCTAATTATGTTCACTATATGAAGCTTACTGGGTTGTTTATCTATAGGCAGAAAATTCTTGCCGTTTGGATCCATCAGTTTCTGGAAGATTTTTGTTATAACTTCCCACTATGATAATATATTTGTGGGTGTTTCCTTATAACTCCTGTGATGTTTTCTTTAAATATCAAAGCTTATTTTGTTAGATTTGTATAGGTACAGCATTGCTATATCTTCTTTGTGAACTATTCCTTTTATCATTAGAAATGCTCCTTTTCACGACTAATAATGCTTTGATCTTAAAGTCCTTTTTATCAGACATAAATATTGCTATGTCCTTTGTGCATGAGATACATTCTCCACCCTTCTCTCACTGCTCTGGCCCACAAACTGCATCACCCAAGCTCTCTTGCCAACTGCCTTGTGGTTGGATTGCCAATGGGAGGCAGGAGACGGAAGGGTAGAGAAGAGAGGTTAATTACTTGTCGCCCCTCCCTGCCTGCTCTGAGCTGCACTATCTGGCAGGAACCCTGTTCCTCCGTGACTGCTGCTCCCGATGAAAGCACTTCTCCAGAGTTCTAGCATTCCCTGACCTCTGGCAAAACTGTTCTTCCCCTTGTCCCTTCTGGCCTGAGAGTGGCAACAGCGTTTCTCTGGTTCTCATCCCTGTTTTATTTCCATAACCCTGCCTCCTTTCGTAGGTTGTTCCTAAAGTCTTTGGAACCATCTGATCTGATTCTACTGAGTCCCAGACTGATCCACACGTTAGATTTTGTTCATCCTTTCACTCCTCCAACCTTGCTGTGTCGCTAGTTTTATGTGCCTCAACCTATTTCCAATTTTATGGTGAATTTGTGATTACTGATATTTCATTTGTTTTTCTAGCAACTTTTTTGGTGACTTGTATTTTCTGTGCTTTATCTTTTTCTTTGCTTTTTTCCCTTCTTTCCTGCCTCCCATTGGAATTGTGAGTTTTCTTTATTCATTAGTTTTGAACGTGTACATTCTATTTTTATTCCTTTATTGGTTACCCTTTTTTAAACATGTATACTTGATATAACAAAGGTTTAAAATGTATGCTTGATAAGGATAATCAATATCTTAATTTTACTCTCCAGCAATACATGGTCCATAGAATGCACTGTGCTCTCCTTTCCCGTTTTCAGCTTTTGTTGCCATATTGTGGTAGTCTGCCGGTGCTGCCGTAACTAATCACCATGGACTGGGTAGCTTAAACAAGAGGAATTTATGTTCTTACAGCTCTAGAGGCAGAAGTCCAAGATTAAGGTGCCATCAGCGTGGGTTCTGATGAGGCCTCTCTTCCTGGTGTACAGAAGACTGTCTTCTCATTGCGCTCACACAATAAGAGGAAAGAGGTCTATGTGGGTGTAGGGAGAGAAGGCAAGAGAGCTTCCTCTTTTTAGAAAGCTATGATCTTTATTAGATTAGGAAACTACCCTTATAACCTTATTTAACCTTAATCATCCCTCTAAAGGCCCTATCTTCTTCAAATACAGTCTCATTGGGGATTATGGCTTGAACACATAAATTGTGAGGATATACGACTTAGTTTGTACCATCTCTGTATTTCTCTCTCTTTCTCTCCTCCTACCTCCAGCACTATAAGAAAATAAATACACCTGATATCCACCCGCAGTGATCTAAATGATCTGGAGATACTTTACTTTGTATTTTTTTTTTACTTTTTCAGAAGTAATCATTTATTTTTTAAATAAGCTTTCATTTTAGAATAGTTTTAGTTTTACAGAAAATAGCTAAAATATGACAGAGCATTGCTGTATACTCTGTGCCTAGTTTTCCCTATTGTTGACATTACTATGGTACATTTATCACAATCAATAAATCATTATCAACATAACATTATTTACTAAAGTCTAGATTTATTCAGATTTCTTTAGTTTTTACCTAATGTCCTTCTTTGTCCCAGGATCTCAATCAAGACACGACATTACATTTAATTATCATATCTCACTGGGCTCCTCTAGACTGTTAGTTTCTCAGATTTTCCTTGTTTTCGATGACCTTGACGAGTTTGAGAAACACTGGTCAGATATTTTGTAAGGTGTCCTTTAATTTGGGCTCATCTATGTTTTTATGGTTAGACAAGTTACGAGTTTTGGGAATAAAGACCACAGAGGTGAAATACCAATCTCCTCACACCATGTCCAGCACACATGCCACCAACATGACTCATCACTGATGGTGCTGACCTCCATCCCTGGCTGAAGTAATCAGTGTCCTTCACTGCAAAGTTAATCTTTCACTCTCCTTTTCCAATCCATACTTTTCAGAGGGAAGTCCCACACGTAAGGTAGGGAATTATGTTCCACCTCCTTAAGGGTAAGAGTACCTACATAAGTCATTTAAAATTCTTCCATACAAGAGATTTATTGTTACATTCAATGGTTATGTTTGCCAATCTCTTTGCTTTCTATTGCTTCTTTAAAAATTTTTTTATTATGGACGTTTTTAACAATATGCAAAAATAAAGAAAATAGTGTAATATTATCTAGCTGTTCTCCAATAATTCTTCAAAGCTATTCTACTGCAATTAACCCATTGTCAATCTTGTTTCTTTTATACTACCCTAGCCACCATTTTTTTTTTGCAGCATTTAAAAACAAATCTCAGATATCCTGTCATTTCACTAGTAAACTGACAAGAACATTAAAAAGCAACTCCCATTCCCTCCACATAACAGAGTTAACAGTAATAGTATCATATGGCCAGGCACAGTGGCTCACACCAATAATGCCAGCACTTTAGGAGGCCAAGACAGGTGGATCACTTGAGGTCAGAAGTTCAAGACCAGCCTGGCCAACATGATGAAACCCCATCTCTACTAAAAATACTAAAATTAGCCAGGAATGGTGGCATGTGCCTGTAGTCCTAGCTACTCGGGAGGCTGAGGCAGAATTGCTTGAATGGGGAGACAGAATTGCTTCAATAGTGAGCTGAGATCACACTCCAGCCTAGGCAACAGAGACTCTGTCTCAAACAAAACAAAACAGTAATAGTATCATATAATTGCTATCTTTTTATAGTTGGGTTTGTGTGAATCAGAATCTAAACAATGTTCATATGTTCCATATGAGTGTTATATCTCCTAAGTATTTTTTTAAATTCTATTAACAGTCCTTCCCTACTCTTTTCTCCTTGTACATATAATTGACTTACTAGACAAACTTGGCCATTGGTCTCTAGACTGTCCCATATTCTGGATTCGGCAGATTACTTTCTTGTGGTATCATCCTCCTGTAAATTAATGGTTACATCTAGAAGCTTGTTTGGACTCAAGTTCACTTGTGTTGTGGAATAATTCTTTATAAGTGGTTATGTAGACTTACTCTTTATTACACTATGTCACAAGGTGAATAATCCCTGGTTGTCCTGTTTTTAGAAGTGCTACGATTGGGCAGTGGGTTCAAGTGTCAGCCTGATTCTTCCATTATACAGATTCCCCATCAGCCACTAACTGAACGGTTCCAGTGACCTTTGATGATGATTTCTGAGATCCACTATTTCATCAGGGATTACAAAATGGTTTGCTGCTAATCCTATGATTTCTATTGCATTTATTGGCTGAATTTTTCTTTATAAACAAGAACGTTCTCTCATCAACTATTTGGTTACCTTGAAATATCTTTTATACAGGTAAAGCAGGATATATGATTATTGCTTTTTATCCCTCTACTTGCTATTTATCTACTTTTATACTCCCCTAGCCAGGCTTTTTTTTTTTTTTTTTTTTTTTGGACAGCATTTAAAAGCAAACCTCAGATATCCTGTCATTTCACTGGTAAACTGTGTTTCGATCATTTGCAGCCTTACTCATTCTTAATGTTTTAATTGTTCTATATTAGACCAGTGGCAGTCTCTTCAAGTGGGTTCTTATACCCTTTTGACGTATCTCCTTTAGTGTGTTAAACATCTATTGCTGCGTAACGCAACTACTTCAAAAAACGACAATATTTCTCTCTCAACGATATTTATGTCTCACAATTTCCATGGGTCAGAAATTTGGGAATGGTTTAGCCAGGCAGTTATGCTCAGGGTCTCTTGAGGTTGCAATCAAAAAGTTAATTGGTACTGAAGTCTTTTGAAGGCTTGATTGGGGCTGGAAGATCTACCTCTAAGTTGGCTCACTCACATGTTAGCAAGTTGGTGCTAGCTGTTGGTTTCTTCCCATGTGGGCCTCTTCGCAGGGCTGCTTGAGTATCCTCATAGTACAGTGATTTGCTTCCTCCAGAGTGAGCAGTAACAGAAAAAAGTAGAAGCAATAATATCCTTCATGACATAGTTCTGGAAGTCACATATCCACTTCTGCCATACTCTGTTGGCCACACAGACCTACCGTGACTTAGTATGGGAGGGAGCTACACAAGTCTGTTGACGCTGGGAGCTGACCGTCACTGAGGGCTGTACTGGAGGCTAGCTGCCACAAAGAGCTTCTTTCCTTTCAGGCTGATCAAACGTCCCAAGTTCATCAGGTTCTCTTCTGCCCCAGACTTGAAATTAGTCATTTCTCTAGGAAGCTCTGGTTGGCTTTCAGTGAGACAGGCTTTAGAGACCACAATCTCACTATTGCTGCCTGCAGGCCATTCCCTTCCTTCAGAATTCAGTATCTTTCTTAAAGAAACACTTCCTTCAGTACTTATTTTACTATAGGAATGGCATTCACCATGAGTCCTTATCCTAAAATGCTGTTCTATGATTGGTTTCTGAGATGTCAACTTGGCTAGACTGAACTACGATCCCCAGAATCTCCTTTATGGTATGTTTCCAGTTATGGTGAGCTGCAAGGAATATTCTCCCCTAGAGCTAGAGGATGAAAGAGAGAGTAGCCGTGCTGTAGTATACACACCTTCCCTCAACTATTCAAGTAAACTAATTTAGGTACTGCTGTAAAGACGTCATTTGGAAGGCCATTCAGTGCGTGGGAGACTCCAAAGAGTGATGGGTCCCCCTTCGCCCTGGATCTTTATTTCCTGATTGTCGTCTGTGGGCAATAAGCTTCAGTACGTGCCCATGAAGTTCCAGCCTGTTTGTGGTCTTCCCAGCCCTCACAGTTGCATAAAACAATTCCTGACAATCTCTCTCTCTCTCTCTCTCTCCCTCCCCCCTTCCTCTTTCCCTCTCTCTCTTATCTCCTACTGGTTCTCCTTATCTGGTTCAACCCCAACTGGTACATTTTATTTTATTCTCACTCTTGACTAAGAATCTCGTTGGTATAGGTCAACACTGGCAGTTATTTTCCTTGAGCACTTTGAAGATATTAAATTGTCTTTTGGCATTTATTTATTGCTGATAATAAATGCTATCAGCTGAATTGCAGTTCTGTTTGAGATAATCTGTTTTCTTTTTGGATGTCTTTAAAGTTTTCTCATTGTTTTTGATCTCTCCTTTCACTATAATGAATTAATAATCTGTTTTATTTCCCCCTTTGGATTCTGCATAATCCTTTTATCTGAAAATTTATACCTTAACTTTGAAAACTTCTCAGATTTTATCTCCAAAAATATTGCCTCTGCCACCTAGGTGTGTCTTTTTGGTAAAATGAGTTTTTGCTTTTGGATATACACCCAGTAATGGGATTGCTGGGTCAAATGGTAGTTCTATTTTTAGTTCTTCGAGAAATCTCCAAACAACTCTCCACAGTGGCTGAACTAATTTACATTCCCACCAGCAGTGTAAAAGCATTCCTTTTTATCCACAGTCTTGCCAGCATCAGTTGTTATTTGACTTTTGAATAATAGCTATCCTGACTGGTGTAAGATAGTATCTTGTTGTAGTTTAGATTTGCATTTCTCTAATGATTACTGATGATCAGCATTTTCTCATGTTTCTTGGCCATTTGTATGTCTTTTTTTTGAGAAGTATCTGCTCATGTCTTTTGCCCATTTTAAAATGGGGTTACTTGCTTTGTGCTTGTTCAATTGTTTAAGTTCCTTACAGATTCTGGGTATTAGACCTTTGTCTGATGCATAGTTTGTGACTATTTTCTCCCATTTTATAAGTTGTCTGTTTACTCTATTGATAGTTTCTTTTGCTGTGCAGAAGCTCTTTAGTTTAATTAGGTCCCACTTGTCAATTTTTGTTTTTGTTGCAATTGCTTTTGAGGACTTAGTCATAAATTATTTCCCAAGGCCCATTTCCAGAATGGTGTTTCCTAGGTTTTCTTTTAGGATTCTTGCAGTTTGAGGCTTACATTTAAGCCTTTAATCTATTTTGAGTTAATTCTTATATATAGTGAAAGGTAGGGCTCTAGTTTATCGTTTCGCATATGGCTAGAGATCTATCCTAGCACCATTTGTTGAATAGGAAGTCCTTTCTCCATTGTTTATTTTTGTCAACTTTGTCAAAGATCAGATGGCTGTGGGTGTGTGATTTTATTTTTGGATTCTCTATTCTGTTCCATTGGTCTATGTGTCTGTTTTTGTACCAGTACCATACTGATTTGGTTACTGTAGTTTTATAGTATAGTTTAAAGTAGGGTTGTGTGATGTCCCCAGCTTTGTTCTTTTTTGCTCGGAATTGCTTTGGCTATTTGAGCTCTTTTTTTTTTTTTTTTTTTTGGTTCCATATGAATTTTAGCACAGTTTTTTGCCCCCCAGTTCTTCAAAATTCTCTTTGGTGAAATTTTTCATTTTTACCAAAAATGATGTTGGTAGCTTGATAGGAATGGCATTAGATTTGTAGATTGCTTTGAGCAGTATGGCCATTTAAATGATATTAATTCTTCCAATCCATAGGCATGGAATATTTTTCCATTTGTTGGTGTGATCTATGATTTCTTTCAGCAGTGTTTTGTAGTTATCCTTGTAGAGATCTTTCACCTCCTTGGTTAGGTGTATTTCTAGGTATTTTATGTTTCTGAGGCTATCACAAATGGAATTGCATTCTTGATCTGGTTCTTGGCTTGAATATTATTGGTGTATAGAAATACTACTGATTTTTGTACATTGTATTCTGGAAGTTTGCTAAAATTATCAGTTCTAATAGCTTTTGGTAAAGTCCTTAGAGTTTCTTAAGTATGGAATCATGTCATCAGGGAAGAGAAATAATTTGACTTCCTCTTTTCCTATTTGGATGCCTTCTATTTCTTTCTCTTGCCTGATTGCTTGTGATAGACATCCAGAATTATCTTGAATAGGAGTGAGAGTGGGCATCCTTGTTTTGTTTCCATTCTCAAGAGGAATGCTTCCAGTTTTTGCCTGCTTAGTATGATGTTGGCTGCGTGTTTGCCATAGATGGCTCTTATTATTTTGAGGTATGTTCTTTCAATGCCTAGTTTTTATCATGAAGGGATACTTGACTTTATCAAAAGCTTTTTCTGTGTCTATTGAGATGATACTATGGTGATAGGATTTGGCTCTGTGTCGCCACTCAAATCATCTCGAATTGTAATCCCCACATGTAAGCGGGGGCTGGTGGGAGGTGATTGGATCATCAGGGTGGGTTTCCCTCTTGCTGTTCTCGGGATAGTGAGTGAGTTCTCACGAGATCTGATGGTGTTAAAGTGTTGCACTTCTGTCCTTGCTCACTCTTTCTCTCCTGCTTTGCCTTGGAAAGATGTGCCTGGCTTCCCCTTAGCCTTCTGCCATGACTGTAAGTTTCCTGAGGCCTCCCCAGCCATGTAGAACTGAGTCAGTTAAAATTTTTTTCTTTATAAATTACTCAGTCTCAGGTAGTTCTTTACAGCAGTGTGAAAATGAACTAACACATATGTCTTCTGTTTTTAATTCTGTTTATGTGGTGAATCACAACTATTAAGTTGCCTATGTTGAACCAAACGTGTATCCCAGGAATGAAGCCGATTGTTTATAGTGAATTAACTAACTTTTCAATATGCTGTTGAATTTGGTTTGCTAGTGTTTTGTTGAGGATTTTTGTGTCTATGTTTATCAAGGATATTAATCTGTAGTTTTTTGTTATTGTTGTTTTTGTGTCTTTGCCCAGTTTTGATATCAGGATGATGCTGGCTTCATAGAATGAGTTAGGGAGGAGTTCCTACTTCTCAATTTTTTGAAATAATTTCAGTAGGTTTAGTACCAGTTCTTCTTTGTATGTCTGGTAGAATTTACCTGTGAATCCATTTGGTCTGGGCCTAGTTTGTTTGGTAGCTTTCTTATTACTGATTTGGTTTCAGAATTCAATATCGATCTTTTCAGTGTTTCAATTTCTTCCTGATTCAATCTTGGGAGACTGTATGTTTCTAGGAATTCATCCATTTCCTCCAGATTTTCTAGTTTGTAGATGTAGAGATGTTCATAATAATCTCTGAGGATCTTTATGTTTCTGGGGAAATCAATTGTAATGATACCTTTGCTGTTTCTGATTGTGCTTATTTGGACCTTTCATTTTTTTATATAGTAAGTCTCTATGAATATTGTTCATCCTTACAAAAAACCAACTCTTAGTTTTGTTGATTCTTAATATAATTTTCTGGGTCTCACCTTTTTTCAATTCAGCTCTGATTTTTGTTATTTCTTTTCTTCTCCTAGCTTTGGGCTTAATTTGTTCTTGTTTTTCTAGTTCCTCTAGGTGTGATGTTAGATTGTTAATTTGAGATCTTTCTAACCTTTTGAGGTAGGCATTTAGTGCTACAAACTTTTCTCTCAACACTGCTTTTGCTGCATCCCAGAGATTTTGTTATGTTGTGTCTCTGTTTTCATTTATTTTAAAGATTTAAAAAAAAATGTTTCCCTTGATTTTGTTCACCTAAAAGTCATTCTGGAGCAAGTTGTTTAATTTCCACATAATTTTGTGTTTTGAGAGATTTTCTTGGTATTGATTTCTGTTTTCATTTCACAATGATCCAGTATGGTTGATACGATTTTGATTTTTTTGAATTTATTAAAACTTGCTTTATGTCCAAGCATGTGGTCAATCTTAGAGTATGCTCCATGTGCAGATGAAAAGAATGTATATTCTGTGGTTGACAGGTGGAATATTCTGTAGATGTCCATTAGGTCCAATAGGTCAAGTGTTGAGTTTAAGTCCAGAAGTTCTTTGTTAGTTTTCTGCCTTGATGATCTGTCTCATGCTGTCGGTGAAGTGCTGAAGTTCCCCACTATTATTGTGTGGCTGTCTAAGTCTTTCCACAGAGTTAGAAATATTTGTTTTATGAATCTAGCTACTCTAATGTGGGTGCACATATATTTAGGATAGTTAAGTCTTCTTGTTGAATTGAACCTTTTACCATTATGTAATGCCCTTTTGGTCCTTTTTTGTACTGTTGTTGGTTTAAAGTCTGCTTTATCTGTTATAATAATAGCAACCCCCATTCTGTTTTCTGTTTACATGGTCGATTTTTCTCCAACCTTTGACTTTGAGCCTATGGGTGTCATTATGTGTGAGACTGGTCTCTTGAAGACAGCAAACAGATAGGTCTTGTTTGTCTTTATCCAACTTGCCATTCTGTGCCTTTCAAGTGAGAGTGATGATGCCATTTACATATTTCAAGGTTAATATTGATATGTGGGGTTTGATCCTGTTGTGAAGCTGTTAGCTGGTGCTTTGCAGTATCTATTGTGTGGTTGCTTTCTAGGGTCTGCAGTTTGTATACTTAAGAGTGTTTTTGTAGTAGCAGGTGCTATTCTGTTTCCATCTTTAGAACTCCCTTAAGAATCTCTTGGGCTGATATAGTGGTGACAACCATTTGCCTTACCTTACCTTAGCCCTTGTTTGTCTGGAAAATATTTTATTTCTCATCTGCTTATAAGGCTTAGTTTGGCAGGATATGAAATTCTTGGTTGGTGGCTGTTACTGAACTCTGTACGAATGGGATTGCACAGCATGTACTCTCAGTCTAGCGTAGCTTCTTAGTTTATGTTTATGGGACATGTGCATGTTAGTGCAGGCTTGCATGCTGCTGAGTCTTGCTTGCCCTTTTTGGTGACACACTGAATACAAGACCAGAAATAAACAGCATGCACTGTGAATAGATGTGCTGAGTCATGAATGTTCTACAATCTCTAATTGCAAGGTTTAGGGTAAGGCAACATCTTGAGTGAACTGGATACATTTACATTTATTTCACACACAAAAATGGAAATAAATCCCTTGGTAAACTTTGTTTAATAACTTCCATTCTTTAATCACATTAGATGCTCATTTGAAGGCAAAATAAACTCCGTTAGGATAGCACTGGCTAGGTAGCTGCTGTATCCCATTTTTTCCAGCATGCAGGCTACAGTGCATATTGCAGCCTCAAGCTTTTCAAGGATGAAGGCCATCTCCTGTTGCTCCTGTCTCTTTATAGTACTGTTCTGCCTAGAAACACACCCAAAAGAAAATGAAACTGCTCACTACTGTTCTCAAACTGGACAGAAGTCTCTCTTTTCCTCTTTCTTTCCTTTTCTCTTTCTTTATGGTGACCAAAGCGTTGGTACAGGCAGAAAAGATATATGCTGCCTGTCCCACAGGCTGTTTATCCTTCATGTCCTAAAGGCAGTGTGACTAGGTGGCACAAGTTCAGGCATAGTATTCACTAGCTGTGTGACTTGGGCAGGTGACTTACCCTTTCTGTGCCTCTGTTTCCTCATCGGTGGAATGAGGATAGGAACAGTACCTGTGTCACAGCATTGCTGTGAAGAGTGAATGAGCAACACATTTACATACTCACACAAAGCACACAAAACAATGCCTGCATGTAATAACCTTTCAGTAAATGTAATACAAACTATTATAATTGCAGGAACACTGCTTAGGGCCTATGAGTTCTTCATGCAAATGTTTGAGACTTGAAAACATTGACTTTAAAATATCAAAGAAAAACTTCAGAATGAAATAAATAAGTATTAAAATAAGCTTTATTGTGGAGATATTTACTACCCATGAATATTCCCGGACTTTCCCACATTTTCCCATCTCCTTGCAGTTAGACAGGGCCTGAGGCTGGTTCTGGCCATTGGGTGTGACTGGAAGTGGCCCTTGTCACTTCTACCACAAAACATTTAAAAGTCAGTGCATGACTCTCCATCTTACTCCTTCCCAGTCGTGGATCCTGGAGAGGTTGTATGTACTCACTGGTGCAGCTACAAGACAGTGATCCTTCTGAAGTCTGGGTTCCCAGTGACTACATCTATGAAGCAGAGCCCCTCTAAACTACAATGCACATGTAGTAAGCCAGAAGTAAACTTGCGTTACATTAAGCCGCTGAGATTTGGGGGATTGTTTGTTCCCTCAGTGTAGTCTAGACTAACTTGACATATTAACTTACATGTCTACCTAACATAATATGCCAGCTACTTAATTATACTCAACTCAATTCAACCTGACTCTTCCTTAGTTGGATATAAATTATATACAATAAAGCCTTCACAAGAGTAAAGGGTAGGGGTCTTAGTTTTGTTCAATAATGTATGCTCACTTCTTAGAACAGTGCCTGGGATAATATTATTTGTGATATAAGTGCATTTTAAAAGTTTTGATAAGACTCTGAGTGGGAAGAATGCTGAAGATATACAAAGGTCTTAAAATAGCTCAGATGGGTTTAGATACAGTCAGGAATGCTGGCTATGTTACATGTTGATAAGAGAGAACTCCAATTCTTTAGGTCCATCCTATAGCCCAGCTGATGAAAAGAAGATAAAATTCAGAGATGGATGAAACACATTTCATCCTTAAGGCCTTTCTTGTGTTCTTTCATTTTTAAATTCCTCTGCTATTGCTCTTTACAGGTAATAGAGAAGAGAACAGAGCAAAATGTATTCCTTTGAATAGTGTTACTTAAAAATTACTCCAGAGCAAAGTCAAAAGATGTGATATGTAGGCTGCTAGCCTACACTTCCAACTTAAGTTTTTAGTTTTAATTGTGAAGTATAATGTTTTTAAATATAGCAATTTCAAGTTCTAGAACCATCACACTAAGATGACAATGGCAATTACACTGACAGCTGCAGATATTAGCATGAACTCAATACCAAAAATAAATCAGACCATGAATAATGGAAATAAAAGAAAACTGGCAGTTTTAAGAAGTTACCAAAATAGAGCAGAGAAAATGGAGGGAAGAAATTATCAAAGAAGTAGAACAAAAATTTCCAGAATTGTAGAAAAGAAATGTCCAGATTAGGCCGGGCGCAGTGGTTCACGCCTGCAATCCCAGCACTTTGGGAGGCCGAGGTGGACAGATCACAAGGTCAGGAGTTCAAGACCAGCCTGGGGAACACAGTGAAACCCCATCTCTACTAAAATACAGAAAATTAGCCAGGCATGGTGGCAGACGCCTGTAATCCCAGCTACTTGGGAGGCTAAGGCAAGAGAATCGCTTGAACCCAGGAGGCGGAGGTTGCAGTGAGCCGAGATTGCGCCATTGCACTCCAGCCTGGGTGACAGAGTAAGACTCCGTCTCCAAAAAAAACAAAAAATAAAAATGAAATAAATGTCCAGATTAAAAGTGCTAAATAGAAACATGCCGTTGTGAATTTTTAAACAATTGATGATGGAGAGAAGGGAGAGGAGGAAGAGAAAATGAGACAGGGAGAGGGCAGTGAGAGAAAGAGAAGAGGTAACTTACAAGGAATGGAAATGAAATTAGCATAGACTTCTTAATAGTAACACTGACTACTAGAAGATAGTGAAATGTTGTTTTAAGATTCCCTCCTACGACCAAATAAAATGATGATAATAACAAATAATTCCAATATACAAACAATAGTTACTATTGACTATTTTATCAAGTGTCAGGAACTGGGCTAAATTCATCACACTGATTTTATTTAATGCTCACAACAAATTTATAAGGTAACATTGTTATTCCCATTTTACATATGAAGAAGTGAGATGCAAAAAGATTAAGTAACTTGTAAAAGGTCAGCTTTGGAGGCAAAATGTGACAGTTTCCAAAAGTTATAAAAATACAATGATTATGCAGTGAGATGTTAGTGTCATAGCTAGTATACAGGGTAAAAGAGTAAAAAGACAGAAGAAAAGAACAAAAAAGAGAGAATTTTACAAAGATGACTACATTTAAGGTGTAGAACTATAATCAGAGATAGAAAGAAACTGTCGATTAATTGTTAGTTCTGTTTCACCCCTATTTTATATGAGCCAGAGTGTCAAGTCTTTGACATTGGGGAACGTGTCGGATACTTGGCATCCACTGTGACGCTGAGCATATAAACAAACACTTGTCTACTGATAGGCAAGCTTGCTACGTTAAAACGTGTTTTTGTAGTGAATGAAGCTTATTTATACCTTGAGCTCTCACTTACTTTGTAAAGAGAGAGAGTTCAAAAAAAGAATAGTCAGGGTGTTCTGGCAACCCCTGGAGAGGAGGGCATGTCCCTTGGGGAAACAGAATTTAATTTACCTTTTTTCAAGTAGAACTATACTGATAACAGAGTTGCAGTGAAAAGTTAGTGTGAACAAAGAAGGCTGTTAAGAAGGGAATGAGTAACCTTGAGTGCTGCAGTTGATAATTTCAGGACAACCAGAATTCTTAAAAAAAAAAAAAAAAAAAAAAAAAAAAAAAAAATTCTGGGGGAAATGTGATGTATGCATTTGAGCATTTGAAAAAGTTGGACATGTAACAGATCTATGGAATCACTTGAGAAAAAATCACAGAAAATTAAGCAAATAAAAACAGAGGGAAAGTAGAAAACCATAAGAGGAAGGAAGAAAATTGTAGACCAACTTGATTCACCAGTATATATTACTTACGTTGGCTATTTGTTAAACTAAAAACTGTGATACAACCAGATTGCAAAGATGACACAGGGGAAGTTAGTTGTCATGATGTATAAAAGGATTAAATTTTCCAATGCTGTAATTGGAAATTAACAGACACTCTCTCAAGCTGACAAATTTGGAAGTAGCAATAAGAGCATCCTATTTAGAAATGTGAGGCTAAGTCTTAGAAGCAGGTGAAAGAGTTGAAAGTAGGTGCCACTAAAGAAGTGGGGAAAATAATGATAGGTGGGGCAGAGAACTGTCTTTTAATTGATTTTTAAGTTATGTGCCTGTATTGTTTTATTACTAATTTTTTCCAATAGAAAGTCTTTTTACATGTTTAAAAATTTAAGTGGTATAATAAAAATTTGGCCTTATTCCCTGTTTCCTGCCACCTAGTTTTCCTCTGTAAAAGCAACCAATGGGTTTTTGGTTGTATTGTAAATTGCTCCAAGGATAAAACATGATAGTAATAAAAACTCATCTTTGGAAGAGAGATCCAAGATGGCCGATTAGCAACAGCTCAGGGATGTAGCTCCCAGGGAAAGCCAGAGAACGAGTGGATGCCGCACTTTCCGATGAATTTTTGTTGCCCACAGACTGGGAGATTCCCGGCAGAGGAGCCACACGGGTCGCCAGCACGACTCTTTTGGCCACTGCGGCTGTTTTGCCGGTGCCCCAGCGCGGCGCTTCCCAGTGCAGAGTATACGGATGGATGGAAGGGCTCGGCTGGTCCCATCCCCACAAGGAAAAA
>CAUYQU010099007.1:0-18919 GCA_963574635.1 Cheracebus regulus
TCCGAGTTCAAGTGTCTCTCATGCCTCAGCATCCCAAGTAGCTGGGATTACAGGCATATGTCACCATGCCTGGCTAATTTTTGTATTTTTAGTAGAGATGGGGTTTTGCCATGTTGGCCAGGCTGGTCTCAAACTCCTGACCTCAAGGGATCTTGGGATCTTGGGCCACCTCAGTCTCCAAAAATGTTGGAATTACAGGTGTGAGCCAACACGCCCAGCCAAAAATCATTATTTTAACTAATAATTTAAACATTGTGGGACACTTTTTTAGCTGGAAATGCTGTCTGCATCTACTGATTGTTTGAAAAAGGCACACATCCCACATAAGACTAGAAGAAGTTGGGGAAAGCCCTATTCATAACAACCATGAATGTAAATCTTCAAAGGACTAAAATTAATATTCCTGGTAACTGAACTTGTTCTGTTGCAATTTAAATCCATTCTCTTAGTAAACAAAGGGTATCGCTTACTCTGCCAGACCAAGGATAGTTTCCCTTTTATACTGGTCATCTGCAGTAAACCGCTGCACATCCACACCCTTCAGAAGGCCCTGAAGGATCTGCGCCTGAGTGAAATCCAGGAGACGCTCATTGTAGTAGTGTAATTGCTTGGTCAGTGGAACAAGATCTTCAGGCCAGACTTCCTGCCCATGTCGAGTCACATGCCTCGTGACTATCTTGATTAGTTCTTTGGGATCAGCCTGTGAAAGATATAGAAAAGAAGATATTTTACAAACATCATACAAAGATGAGCAAGTTAAAAAAAAAAAAAAAAAGGAAGAAGACCATGTCTTCAAGACACTATCTGGCCCTGTAAACTACTGCCATTTAATAAGGCTCACAACAGCCCTCAAAAGTCAATTGCAGAAGTAGTACTTTACCCACTTAGCAGACCACAAAGATAGGACACAGAACTACGCCTAAAAACAGCTTTTTGAACTCCTGCTCTGTTCTTCTTCAACCTTAAAACCTCCTCACACTTAAAAAATAATACATTCTTGCTCTTTCAACTACTATAAACCTCCATCAGATTTGTCCCCTAACCATCTGATCACTCACAGTAACTCATTCTGGAAGTAATTTTCATCACCATTGCCTCTGGATAAATTTGCTGTGGACTATAATAAGTGTTCTCAATAACAACATTGCAGTTGAATAACCTCACTATAAACGGCTAGACAGCTGAGAAGAAAAGTATTTTCTCCAGGGATAAGTTAGGGCTAAAACTCCACCCTGTTTCTGAAATCATAAATAGTGCTAGTTTCATAAAAAAAGGCATCCAACCAATTTTTAGTCTTCTAATCTAATTTGGGGCTCAATGGGATATTATTCTACGATTCTTAGCAGTTCCTCTAATAACAAGAAAATCATTCAACTAGAACGCAACCTAGCAACCAACAGCTGACAAGAAAGAATAAATGATTAACTGGTCACATTTATTTATATTAAAGTTGGTCTGGGTGTTAACGAAGTTACAGCACTGAGTCATGATTCTGGAATTACTTAACAGGGAGTATAATACTTGAACAGCATTAACTCAATCAATCCCAATTCCTGAGAAGACATGCTACATATTTAATATAAGCAAATTTGAAAAATAAAAAAACACAAGAATCTACCTTTGGTTCTCAGAAACATACAGCTAATTATAGTAAGCTGTCAGCATTTCTAATGTGTAAGCCATTATTCTGAGCTGCACAGGAGACTTGTCAATGTCGAGTCTTTATTACAAACTTATCCTGACATTCTCTTGATCCTATTAAGGAATAATCTGGGAGTGCCGATAGAAAACAATTAAAGAAATCTTCTTAGATTCTGGCAGGTGGATTTGAATAAAAGTCAATCTTACTATATTTAAATTTTTTCCTACTGCTATGCATACACTGAGTCCTGCTCTCAAAACCACAAATATGTGTCTCAAGCTAAAAGACCTGGGTTTGAATACGAACCATTCCATAGTAAGCTACAAGGCCATCTTTTATTCATTCAATAAATACTTTTTGTGCACTCATTATGTAACAAGTCATTTACTAAGAGGATATGGCCCTTCCCTACAGGAATACAGTCTATTAGGACAGATAATCATGCAAAGAACTGTAAAACGGTGTGACACAAATAAGCCTAGGGTGCTACAGGAATACACAGGAGTGGGCAGGTGTCACTGAAGTCTTCTTCAAGGAGTTAATGTCTAGGTTAAATACTCAGGTACCAAACCAGTAATAACAAGGCCAGCAAAAAATAGGGAGACAAATTCCTATAAAAGGTAGAGAACGTGAGAACTCCTATATGGCTAAGGCTTGAGGGAAAAATGAAGTGTATAAGCCAAATCTAACTAGAATTAGAAAGTGATTTGGGAACCAGCTGCATATAAACAGTATTCCTGGCAACGGATTTAGGGAAAGGGGATGCTATGCCTCAGCTCTCAGTGCATCTATGGCTGACGTTTAACTAAACCTTCTTTCTATCTGAAAGACTCAGAGCAGCACCCTGAGCCTCCAGCGTGTGCACAGCCATCCTGCAGTTGTCCGACGCAGGGATGTTGCTCAGGGGCCAGCCAGCCCATCTTCACCTGCTCGGCACTCTGGTATGCGCTGCCATGGCCTGCTGCTCTTATGCCTCATCTGGTGTGCACTTTTCTTCCCAGTTGTAGAGACAGCAAGACCAGCAAGACCACTGGATAATGATCAGGGTTTTAGGGTGGCAGGAGAGCTCTTTTTAATTGTTCCTTGAAGTGGTTCCTAGTGCCTCACATTTACACCCCACAACCAAATCTATGTTCACTAAAACAATGAAGAAGGCTTTTCTTCATGTATATTCTCACCTGGTGCTTTCAGACTAAAGCTCTCAGCTTGAACTTGTTGAATATACCTTGAAGGAAAGGCTATAACCATCTAACTTATCTCTGTGTATAACTCCATGCCCTTCTCTCTATCAGGCTATTGTTTTCTATCCCCTACTCATAGAACCAACTATCTTAGATCCCCCAGTGGCTTTTCATAGATTTTGTTCCATATTCATTTTTGACTTTTTTATTTTCTGGTATCTCCAAAATGTAATCCATGTACTGGGAGAGTGGTCTGCACTTTTCATTAGCCTCAATGGTAGAATCTCTGCTCGTTTCTATTCTCTTTGTGTTCTAATATAGTCTATGAAACAAATCCCAAGGCCAGGTGAAGAGCAAAGCTCCAAAATATTAGTGCACAGGAATGAGCATAATTATTACTACAAACATTTACACAGGTTCTTATGCAACCTGCAGAAAGTTTTGAGTCTCCACATATGACCCTCCTATGTGACAGAAAAATAGTATCGTCTCCTTTTGCCAATGAATAAAATGACATGGCACAGTGAAGTAAGCACAGACACAGAGCTTACCAGCTGAATGACCTTGTGCAAATTACTTAACTATGAACTTCACTGTAATATCTATAAAATGGCAGTGATAATATACAGTGTTCATGGGTGTGAGAAGCCTAAGAGACAACATATATAAAATATACAAACCAAAACCTGGAAGGAAGGAAGTGTTCCAAAAATAAAAGGAATTATGGAACTTGCTAAAAGGCATACCAAAATCATAGTTTAAGTGCACCTCTACTGTATAATTCATTTTGCATTGCTTTCCCTAAATTTATAACTTCTGGAGGGGAGAGACCACGTGTACTTCATGAATTTGCAGAGCACAGCACGGTCTCTTGCACAAATCAGGTACATGGCCAAAGGGGGAGCTGATTGAACTGGCTTTGAAGTCAGTAGTAGAGGCTGACATTGCAGCTTCCCCACTCAGTAGACACATAGTTTGGAACAAGTTACTTCCTATCTGTTTCCTCAACTATAAAAGAATGTCAATAGCACATCCTCCTCACAGTTTGTTACGAGGTACAAAAAAAAAGGTATGTTAAAGCTCTCTTTTCTCCATTATTATATGAAAACAAATTGGACACAGAGCTTACTCTGAAAGAATTAAAAACTAGTGATTGACAAGGAGGTACACAAAAACAATTCACAGAAGGCATCTGAATATACACAGCCTTATAGAATCATAAGCCGAGAGGCTAGGAACTCCATGGAGGGAGCAGTTGACTCCCTCTCTTGATTCCACTGGGCCTCAGTTTCTTCAGATGTGAAACGGAGCATCACCAGGTGATCACCTTTCTAAGATTAAAATCCTATAAATGTATAAGAATTTATCATTAAGAGGCCAGGCGTGGTGGCTCATGCCTGTAATCCCAACACTTTGGGAGGCCGAGGCAGGAGTCCTTGAAGTTTGAGACCAACCTGTCCAACATGGAGAAACACCATCTCTACTGAAAATACAAAAAAAATTAGCCAGGCATGGTGGCACTCAACTGTAGTCCCAGTTACTCAGGAGGCTGAGGTGGGAGAATCATTTGAACCCAGGAGGCGGAGGTTGCAGTGAGCTGAGATTGCACCACTGAACTCCAGCCTGAGTGACAGCGCAAGACTGTCTCAAAAAAAAAAAAAAAAGAAAGAAGAAGAATTCTATCATCAAAAAAATAAATCTTTGCAAATCCCCTCAGGTGTAGAAAGAAGGATGCTCTACATCTCATTTATTCCTCCACAAAATATTCTGAACTTCGTTAAAAAGTAGAATTTTAGGCCAGTGTGATGGCTCACACTGATAATCACAGCACTTTGGGAAGCCTAAGGAGGAGGCTCAATTGAGGCCAGGGGTTTAAGACCAGTCCGGGCAATATAGTGAGACGCTGTCTCCACACAAAAATTAAGAAAATGAAAATCAGCCTGGTATAATGGTGCATGTCTGCAGTTCTACCTACTAGGGAGGCTGAGGCACAAGGACCACTTGAGCTCAGGAATTCACAGCTGCAGTGAGCTATGATCACACCACTGTACTCCAGCCTGTGGGACAAAGTGAGATCTTGATCTCCAAAAAAAAAAAAAATTAGAATTTCCGGTCACAAATTATAGCCAACAGATTTCTACACAGTTTATACAACTTTAATCTCTTCTCATTTACTAAATACAAATTATCTAGTCTTCTATCAATCATTTTTATTTCATATTCTTGGTACAAGAAACTTAATCACTTTTCCCAAGAAATATTAAAGAATAAAAATCTAGTATTTCAGTATTCAGGATGGAACACGCCTAGTGCTAGAACATGTACTGAGTCTCATTTCACACTAACAACCCTGCAGGACAGCCATCTCTTACTGTCATCTCTGTTTTATAGATGAGTAAAGAATGAACTTATCTGAGGCCTTTAAGCTGGTAAGTAACAAAACAGTGCTATGACTACCATGCAGAATGCTTCCTAAGAATCATCCTTTTATATTCGGTATGTAGGGAGGGGCATCTCTTAAAAATACAATGCTCTTGATTGGGCCAGCGTAGACACTGCTCCCACTGCATGGAAGTAAGACTTGCTGTTATAATTTGGCTCTGTGTCCCTACCAAAACCTCATCGTGAATTGTAATCCTCACATACTGAAGGAGGCCCTGGTGGGAGGTGACCGGACCATGGGGGCAGACCTCCCCTGGCTGTTCTCGTGATGGGGTTCTCAAGAGATCTGGTTGTTTAAAAGTGTAGGGACATGGATGAATCTGGAAACCATCATTCTCAGCAAAGTGTCACAAGAACAGAAAATCAAACACCACATGTCCTCATAGATGGGTGTTGAACAATGAGAACACACAGACACATGGAGGGGAGCATCACACACTGGGGTCTGTTGTTGGGGGCCAGGGGAGGGAGAGCAGGGGATGGGGAGGTTGGGGAGGGATAACATAGGGAGAAATGCCAGATACAGGTGATGGGGGGATGGAGGCAGCAAACCACCTCGCCATGTATGTACCTATGCAACAATCCTGCATGATCTGCACATGTGCCCCAGAATCTAAAGTACAATTAAAAAAAAGGTAGTGGTACTTCTTTTGCTTGCTCTCGTCCTGCTCCACTATGGTGAGATGTGCTGGCTTCCCTTTCCCCTCCTGCCACGATTTTAAGTTTCCTGAGGCCTCCCAGCCAGCTTCCTGTTAAGCCTGTGGAACTATGAGTCAATTAAACCTCTTTTCTTCATAATTGATCCAGTCTCAGGTAGTTCTTTATAGAAGTGTAAGAACGAACTAATATACTCGCCATTAGAGTCCTTTTACAAATGATAGATTTTCAGTGATTTAATGCTGTCACTGTATTGTTCCAGGTAGACTTTTTTCCACACATACATTCCGCTTCTCATCCCATATATATGTGCTTGTGTGTGTGTGCGTGTGTAAATATAAATCCCCATTAGGTGTTCAACTAGATATTCGATTTGAGCTGCATTTCCAAGCCTCTTGCTTTTTCTTCTCTAATGATGACACAGTGTTTTAGAATCATAAGCAATAATACCATTTTCTGGTAAACTCTCTGATATGAATATACCTCCTTCTAAAATTCTGTCGTGATAAGGTTGTGAGGCTGGGCACAGATGCTTGTGCCTGTAATCCCATCATTTTGGGAGGCCAAGGTGGGAGAAGTGCTCAAGCCCAGGCATTTGAGACCAGCCTGAGTGACATAGTAAGACTCCATCTCTACAAAATAGAAATAAATAATAAGGTGATGATTGGGGACATTCTATTAATTTTTTGATAACAGGTTTATCAGTATATACGAGAACATAGCTTACCAAATATTTGTTGTATATAAAAAGATTTTCAGTACTTCTATTGTATAAAACATAATACTGAGAAGAACTCATAAACATGAGAAGAGTCAACTTGTTACTAAAGCTTCCAAAAACAAAATTAGTTACGGGGAAAAAAATATAGGAATTGGCATCAGTGACCCAGATTACTAGGTTTTCCTTCCTGAGCTTTACATTTTCCATTTCTAAAAGTGAAGCAATTTCTTCTGAATCCCCATAAAGACTAAATGAGACTGGATGAATGAGCATTTGTATGTTCTAGCTCCCTATGCAAATTATTTTCTAATCATTGCCACTGCTACTTTCTATCTCTTTCTCAAGAAACGTTACTGGTTATGATTACTTCCGATACTGAAATTAAATTTGACTAAAAATTCTTCCCCTGAGCTTATCACTACTTTCCTCCAAATATTCCAAAACATCTCCTACTTATCCCAACACTGTATTTCATAAATTCATTTTCTTTCACGCAAGTGCATAACATTTAAAGTTTCAAAAGTGTTTTCACATGATTTTCATGTGACTTCCTATCAAGGTGGGGATGTACAGGGGAAACACTTTCTTTCTTTTCTGGTTTTTTTTTTTTTTTGAGATAAAGTCGGTTGCCAGGCTGGAGTGCAGTGGCGCGATCTCGGTTCACTGTAACCTCCGACTCCCTGGTTCAAATGATTCTCCTGCCTCGGCCTCCCGAGTAGCTGGGATTACAGGCATGTGCCACCATGCCCAGCTAATTTTTGTATTTTTAGTAGAGATGGGGTTTTACCATGTTGGCCAGGATGGTCTCAATCTCTTGACCTCATGATCCACCTGCCTTGGCCTCTCAAAGTGCTGGGATTATAGGCATGAGCCATCACGCCCGGCCTGTTTCTTGTTTTATAGACACTCGCATGTGTAGTTGAAGCATCGAGAGCTATAGTCTTGCAGCTGGAAAGTGAATCAAGCCACCTGGCTTCCCACCCACCTGCCCGATACTGCCGAACAAGCCTCCATGAGTTGTTCCACATCCAGCTTCGCATCTAAAATCACTCAGAGGTTTTTTTGTTATTCAGAGTACATTCACACTTCTCTCCCTCGTTTCCCAACATCTAATTTCAGTGACATGATGCATGGGTATAAAAGCTTTTAGCCTTTAAGAAGCTTACGAAGAGCTTTCTGGGATGCTTCAAAATCTTCCATATTCAGTATTTAAAGTAATATGGCAAAATATCATAGGCTACAAAAACTGACAGCATAAAAAGCCATTCATAATTTAAAAAGGAAATTATGAAGTTAAATTACTTGATTTTCCCCCTAAAACTTGGCAATGTAGTTCTTCAGTGAGGTGAATAAAGTATGATTTCTTTAAAGAATATGGTCAAACCCCTGTAAAAACAAAATATGCACAAATATTCATGACAACAAAATCCTCAATGACTTAATCTATTGCTTACTAGTAGAGGTAATAAATCCATTCTGGTTTAATAGTCTCTACATTTCCTGTTAATATTACTTGGAAAGTTTTAAACAGGTGGTGTGTTTTCCCTTTAGGGTTGTTATTTTGCTTGAAATAATTTTCTACTTAGTATTTTCAATTAGTAGCTTAAAAAAACTCATTTTAGAAACAGTCTACCATAAACTTCTGAATTTCATCCCCTGCTGAGTTTGCTTCCCTAGTCTATAAAACTAAAGGACATGTTTCCATTTTTAAACTGATTTTATCTTCTGAACACTTTTTTAAAAGAATGCTGCAAAGATCACACTTCAAAATACATTTACAATAATTACAAAGGTAAGATATGAAGCAAAAAAAATCAAAGTATGGAACAATGTGCACAGCCTATTTAACATCTGTCTAAAAAACAGTCATGTAGGTATGGACAGCCATCAACTGTCTCTGGATGGAAACAAATGGGAAACTCTGACTTTTTGTTATATACTATTTCAACCACTTGAGTTTTTGGATCAGGTGTGTATTCTTTGTTAAACATAAAAATGAGTTAATTGGAACAAATACTAGAAGAGAAAATTCTCTCGGACTGACCATTTACCATCAATATATAAAATTAAAAGAAAAATGCAGGTGAGGGAGGCGGCTCCACGTATCATCTGAGAGCTTCTGGGCTCCAGGGGCCTCTGCTGGCTCAGGATGGTGCTGCCCTTCAGGATGCACAGGCTGTGCATGAGAAATAAGCACATGAATTATACCAATACTTTTATTCAAGGCTAGTAATCCATCTAAGTTAGCATTCCTGCAGCGTGTAACTCCAGGGGGTGGAAAGAGAAACTATGAAAAGACTGTGGAATTAGAAACAAGCTGAACCGACAACTGAGTGAAAGCTAAGCTTCACTGGGTGTGATTATGCGTAGGCAACAAATTGAAATCACTTTGATTTCAATTTCCAAGATGATTCATCTGGAGTTTGTCATATTTAATTCCAAACTCAGCAGTGCTGTTTTATGCAGAGGAAGATGCTGAAAACACTCAAATAATGAGCCATTAGGCAGTCAATGAAAACCTCCTGTATACTTAAAACATTCAACATCCAGCTATCGTGTCTACTGGTGTTTCCTTCAAATACAAGAGGGTCAGAACTCACCACTGCCAACCTGAAGCCCCAAGCTGTCCTGACAAGCAGCACATGGCAAGACTCCTGATCTCATCTACATGCCAATCAATGGTCACTGAATAACTACAATGGGCTAGGTCTGGGAATACAGGGAGCAACAGAATTCCTCTCTTCAAATAAGGCTGCCACACCGAGAGGAGAAAGATGTATATCGACTGTAATCCTAGAAGAATTGCTTCCATGGGTGTACACACAAGGAACAGAGAGAGAGGGAAGGAGACCAAGCA
The DNA here is from genome assembly GCA_963574635.1 of Cheracebus regulus. Lineage (NCBI taxonomy): Eukaryota > Metazoa > Chordata > Mammalia > Primates > Pitheciidae > Cheracebus > Cheracebus regulus. The sequence goes on from CAUYQU010099007.1 coordinate 9,501, forward strand.
AGGCTTCAGAGGAGGTGCCTCTGAGCTCAGACTTGCCTGCTCACAGAAGGAGGAGGAAGAAGTACTTCAGATGGGGAACCGGATCTGCACGTGCACAGAGGCACAACAAAGGATGTTAAATTCAGAGAAATCTAAGTTCTTAGCAGCCGGAACATAAACTTCAAAATAAGTAGTGTCAGGAAACACGGCTGAAGGGGCAAGGAAGAGCCCACCAGTTCACTGAGGGTCTTATCTGTCATTTGCAGGATGTTACCTGGTAGACATGGAATGGCACATGAAAATATCCTGCTAGGAATTACCCGTGAGGTTTGCGTACTGCAAAGATCACTCATGTCTGAAAAAGAGTGACACTGCTTCTTTGGAAACAAAGCTTGAGTGGCCACTGTCCAATTAAAAAGCAGGTAAAGCCTGGAGTCAGGGTCTTTAAATGACAGGATGTCACTTTCTACCACTTTCTACTAGAGTAACCTTGAGCCAGTAACCACATTTCTGAGTCATATCTTCTATAAAGAAGATGACTTTTCTGCAAAATGAGGTTGCTCAAAGGATCAAACAGCAGAATGAACATGAAAGGTACTTTAAGACAGCTGTTTGGAAAAACCCACACTGTGTTTTCCTCTGCTCCCACTTCACAACAATCATCATCAACACAGAAGATGTCTGTGACCAAGAGTCGGGGAGAGTTTCTCCCCACCAAGTGAGCAATCAGTTGGGGAGCAGACAGGAATTGGGTGTCCTCCAATTCAATTCCTGGAGACAGTGTCAGATCTGATGTCTAAGAACAGAAAACATCTAGCAGAGGAGACAAAAGCCAGAGGACAGCAAGGCAGCTTATCCCACCCTCTTTCAGTAAGATGAAAAATATTTAAGCTCAAAACAATAGAATGCACGTGCTCTGACAGAGGTAAGTACATGGGAGTACAAAAGCACATTGGGAGGACCCGACCCAGCTTGGGGGGACTGAATAAAGGTTCCTGAGTGAGGTGACACCTGAACCAAGTAGGTAAGCAAAGAAATGGTGGCAAAAAGCATTAAAGGAAGAGTTTTTATGGCTGCAGCACAGAAAGATGAAGTTGGAAAAACAGAGGCCAGATCATGGGGACATGCAGAACATGCTGGGGCAATGGGAGATCCCTGAAGGATTTTGGGCAGAAAGAAGGATGTCTATAACTGCATTTTAGAATGACTACTCTGGCAGTTGTTTGGGGGAAAATAGAAAAGTAAAAAGACGAAGACAAGGTGATGTTCACCAGGCTGTCGCAGGAGTGTAGGTGAAGAACTATGGAGGACTGAAGTAATGTGAGGACACGGGGTGGAGAGACGGAAACAAATGGAGAGGTGGTAACTCTCCCTCACTCACTCATGACACATCTGTCTATCCAGAAGACATTCAGAATGCCTTTGCATCTTGATGGGGAAAAACACCCTGGATTCTAATTCTTCATTTCTTCTTTTAGACCAACAATTGGACGCTTTCCACTGGTTGCCAAGAAGCCCCTGGAGAACTAGCTGGCTCATGACCTGCCTATGTGCTGTCTCAGGCTACCAGAGGGCACCTCTTTCTGTCTGGAGCAGCTGAAAGGTTAGAAATCATGTGTTCAGGCATCATCACTGGGCCCCACGGACTTTACTGGCTTCTATTCCCACAGAATTCATACTGCTTCCTCAAGCCATGACTCTGAACAGCAGTCACCCTATGGTGTTGTGCCTAGAAAGGGAATGGTGGTGGGTGGCAGGAACTATGCCACAGGGTGGGTGGGTAGTATGAAAACCAGGAATTTGAGGCCAAGGGCTAGCATGAGGGCAGGAGAGCTCTAAGGGACACTTTCAAAGGAAAAGCCAGTTTGATACATGTGATGGTTAATATTAAGGTCAACTTGACTGGATTGAAGGATGCAAAGTATTGTTTCTGGGTGTCTCTGTGAGAGTGTTGCCAAAGGAGATGAACACTTGAGTCAGTGGACTGGGAGAGGCAGACCCACGCTCAATGTGGGTGAGCACCACCTAAGCAGCTGCCAGTGCAGCTAGAATAAAGCAGGTAGGAGGTGGGAGAAGATGACTGGCTAAGTCTTCCAGCCTTCATCTTTCTCCCGTGCTGGATGCCTCCTGCCCTCAAACATCAGACTCTAAGTTCTTCGGCTTCTGGACTCTTAGACTTACACAAGTGGTTTGCTAGTGGCTCTTGGGCTTTCAGCCACAGATTGAAGACGGCACTGTTGGCTCCCCTTCTTTTGAGGTTTTGGGACTCACACTAGCTTCCTTGCTCCTCAGCTTGCAGACGGCCTTTTGCGGGACTTCATCATTGTGGGTGGTGTGAGTCAATACTGCTTAATAAACTCCCCTTCATATATACACATATCCTATTCCTTTTGTCCCTCTAGAGAATCCTAATACAATAGAAAAACAGTGATAGAAATAAGAACGAGAATTAATGGGCAGAGATGGTGGGCTGATAGAAAATGGATGGAAGAAACAGAAATTGGGTAAGAGGTAGAAAGGAATAAAAATCCAGACATTCTTTATACTACAATGCCAAGCTCTATGTCCTTTAGAGTAGGTACTCTAATGTGGAATAGATAAAAGGGTACACAAAATATAAGACCTGGAAATAAAATACACTTTTCACCAATTGAAAAGAACGTAGGAACACAGAAGTAGAAACCAAGATAAACATACCTTCACTTTGAACCCTTATCCTTCAGTATTTTGCTTTATTTATTGGCAAGCTTTAGCCGTGGACATCCCAAATAGGGTTTTCTGTAGAGTGACTGCAGTATATAAATTTGGAAAGAGTGGTGGCCAGATATGAAAAGTGGAATGGAATGTAATAGATTTCTCCTAACTTATCCGAGTCGGAAACACTACATGCATTAGGGCTTTTTATTGTGGTTCAAAGCAATTTACTATCAGGGAAAACAGGAAAAATATAAGTTGTACTATAATTTTCCCCCAAGAGAACTACTTTAATTAAAGAAATGAAACTGAAGATAATAGGCCAGAATGTGGCTGTGCAGTCAGCTTTTTGGCTTTTTTAAAAGCTGTAACTTGTCTGTCCCACATCCATCTTTAGTTCTCCATTTTACTGCCAGTCTAATCCACATTTACTTAACTGCCTCATCTCCCAACCCTAAGGCTCAGGAGCAGGGTGTGGCACATGAGGGATGCTTAATGACTGACAGCTGACTGATGGAGTGGCTGATATGGTTAGGCTTTGCGTCTCTACCAGAATCTCATCTTTAATTATAATCCTGATAATCCCCATGTGTCAAGGGAAAGACCAGGTGGAGGTAACTGAATCACGAAGGCAGTTTCCCCCATGCTGTTCTCAGAGTTCTCAAGATCTGACGGTTTTAAAGGGGGCTTTTCCTGCTTTGTTCAGTACTTCTCCTTCCTGCCGCCTTGTGGAGAAGGTGCCTTGCTTCCCCTTTGCCTTCCATCATGTTCAAAGTTTCCTGAGGCCTCCCCAGCCATGCTCAACGGTGAGTCAGTTAAGCCTCTTTCCTTTATAAATTACCCAGTCTCGGGTACTTCTCTGCAGCAGTATAAAAGCAGATTAAAACAGCTGAAGGAATTAAGAGTCAGACACAAGTAAAAAAGGAAAAAGAAAAAAAAGAAAGAAAAAAACTGACTAAAACAATAAATAAATACTGCACAAAGTGTGGTGCTGCTATAAAGAGACCCGAAAATGTGAAAGTAACTCTGGAACTGAGCATCAGGCAGAGGTTGGAACAGTTTGGCGGGCTCAGAAGAGGACAGAAAGATGTGAAAGAGTTTGGAACTTCCTAGAGACTTGTTGCATGACTTTGACCAAAATGCTGACAGAAGTATGGACAAGGAAGTCCAGGTTGAGGTAGTCTCAGATGGAGATGAGGAACTTGTTGGGGACAAAGGTGACTCTTGCTATTCTTTAGCAAAGAGACTGGTGGCATTTTGCCCCTGCCCTAAAGACCTGTAGAACTTTGCCTGAGAGAGATGAGTTAGGGTATCTGGTAGAAGAAATTTCTAAGAAGCAAATCATTCAACAGGTGACTTGAGTGCTCTTAAAAGCAATCGGTTTTATGCATTCACAAAGAGATTGTCTGGAATTAGAACTCATGTTTAAAAGGGAAGCAGAGCATAGTCACTTCTAGGAAGGAACTAATTGCTTTTGATTTTATAGGCTCATATGCAGAAGGGACTTGCCTTGTCTCAGATAAGACTTTGGACTTGGACTTCTGGGATAATGCTGGAATGAATTAAGACTTTGGCAAACTGTTGGGAAGGCATGCCTGGTTTTGAAATGTGAAAGGGACATGAGATTTGGGAGGTGCCAGAGGCAGAATGATATGGTTAGTTTTTGTGTCCCCACCCAAATATCACCTTGAATTACAGTCCCCATTATCTCCACACGTCAAGGGAGAGACCAGGTGGTGGTAACTGGATCCTGGGGTGGTTCCCCCATGCTGTTCTCATGAGATCTGATGGCTTTATAAGGAGCTCGTCCCCCTTTGCTTGCCATTTCTCTTTCCTGCCATTTTGTGAAGAAGGTGCCTTGGTTCCCTCTCACCTTCCTCCATGAGTATAAGTTTCCTGAGGCCTCCCCAGCCATGCTCAACTGTGAATCAAGTAAATCTCTTTCCTTTATAAATTACTCAGTCTTGGGCAGTTCTTCTTTTTTTTCCTTCTTTTTTGAGACAGAGTTTCACTCTTGTTGCCCAGGATGAAGTGCGATGGCGCCATCTCGGCTCACTGCAATGTCCACCTCCCATATTCAAGCAATTCTCCTGCCTCAGCCTCCCCAGTAGTTGGGATTACATGTGCCCGCCACCATGCCCAGATAATTTTTGTATTTTTAGTAGAGACAGGGTTTCACCATGTTGGCTAGTCTAGTCTCCAACTCCTGACCTCAGATGATCCATCTGCCTCAGCCTCTCAAAGTGCTGGGGCTGCAGGCATGAGCCACCGCGCCTGGCCTGGGAAGTTGTTTACAGCAGTATCAAAATGGACAAATACAGTGGCCTTCCAATCTTATGTGTTCTGGAAATGTACAGCAAGGGGTAGGCACACAGTAAGGCCTTAATATAGATGACATAATTGGAACAGAAGAGTGAGATCTAATTTCAGCATTGGCATCCTATGTCAATGACATCCACTTAGAGACCACGGTCAAATATATTTTGATAATTCAACTGACTTTTAGGGGAAAAAAATTCAAGTTTACAATAAGGTACTATGCATTTGGTCGAAGCAAAGCTTCATTGTGTTTCAATGTACTTAGAGTTTTAGCGGAAATTATTTGTACACACATAGCACTAATGAAAAGATAAGAGTAAAATAAACTCTCCAAATTTCCACTTAATCACTTCGGTCCCTTAATTTATAACATATAGTAATGCATGTTAGTTATTTCACATAAAACCATACCTGAGATATTAAAAAACCCCAAATTACTAGAGTATAATTTTATATAAAATAAGTATCTGCACAAAGCAGCAGTAGTTACCAAAAAACAAAACACAAAATTCCCAAAATAAAGTAATACCTTAGGTGAGCTGGTTAAAAGAATAAAGCATTCCTGTTTCTTATCCAGATGTTGAAATGAGAATAAAACTATGCCTCAAACCAATACACACCTAACGGTGATGTGTCCTGGGAGAGTCACCTGTTATGGATGTCCTCCCATGTGTCTTACTGTAAATAAACACAGATGGAGGAAAACCTGAAAGCTTATCACCACAAATGGAATGTTTTCACATCCTTCTAGGTTGTCGGATGTGGTTTGGAAGGTTGAGGCAGCTAGAACTTTGATAGACACATGAAATTATTTCTTTACACAAAATGTAAGACCTGGAAAAAAATTTGCTTCCTACCATATGAAAGAACTGTAAGAACATAGAAAAAAAACAAGATAAATGCACCTTTACTTTTAACTCTTATCTTTCAGTATTCTGCTTTATTTCTTTGCCAGTTTTAATTGTGGAATTTTTTTGTTTGAGTTTCGCTCTTGCTGCCCAGGCTGGAGTGCGATTGGTGTGACCTCAGCTCACTGCAACCTCCGCCTCCCCAGTTTAAGAGATTTTCCTGTCTCAGCCTCCCAACTAGCTGGGATTACAGCCATGTGCCACCATGCCTGGCTAATTTTGGATTTATAATAGAGACAGGGTTTCTCCATGTTGGTCATGCTGGTCTTGAACTCCTGACCTCAGGTGATTCACACATCTCAGCCTCCCAAAGTGCTGGGATTACAGGTGTTAGCCACCATGCCCTGCCTTAATTGTGGAAATCTTAAACAGGCTTTCTTATAGAGTGACTGCAATATCTGAGCTTGGAAAGAGTGATGGCGAGATATGAAAAGTAGGATAGAATTTAACGATTTTCTCCTAATTTAACCCAGTCACAAATAGTACATGCCTTGGGATTTTTCATTTTGGTATAAAGTAATTTACTATCAGGAAAAAGAGGAAAAATATAAGTTGTATTAGAATTTGTTTGAGGTTGAGGAAAGAGAAATCTTGCCTCAATAAAATCTGGACCTTGGATTTATGCATATAGTGGATTTTAAAGTCTATTTATCTACTCTTAAAATGATCTAATACAAAAATCAGGAAATTTCCCAATGCTAATAATTAAAACTGGTGGGTCTATACAAGTACTTAGAGGGATTTTCCAGTGGCATCTGCAATACTTTTGTGTCCACAAAAGAAGGCACATGTAACCTGATGCCATGTTTACCTGCTTTCACTTGGAAATTAACAATAAAGTTACATAAAGTTACTTGTCTGAGGCTTGTGACAAGTAGGAACAATATATTTCAACATTCTGTCTGTAGAACTGACCACTTCATCTCTCTGGTTTAAAAAAATAAAAGTGCAGTATTACTCTAAGGATTATGTTGTCTACTTTCCCAAGTTAGGCACAGCCATCTTTCTTTTAGAAAGTAAATTAAAAAACCAATTCTCCATTTTGCCTTTCCTACTACTTAGCTATTCCTAAGAACTTAGTAAAATAAAGCAAATGAAGGAAAAGTCAGAGGGAGGAATCAGCACTCACAATAAATGTTAAACTCTACTTACTGATACCTGGCAAAGCAACTTCGTCGAATACAGAAAAGCCAAGTGCCGTCTGCCACTTGGAATACATTCTGGATAAAAACGCAATCAGTTCCTCCAAAAATTAAACACATGTTTTGAGTATTTCAGAAAAGGCTTAACTTTGCTCATTAATAAGGTGGAAATCATGAAGACTCACCCTGTAAAGAGGATGGCATTTGTCCCTGAAACATGGGGCCAATCGGGCATAGATCTGTAGGCTATAGTAATAGGCTGCCAGCTGGAGAGATATCGCAGAGTGGGACTGCTTTTCAAAGCACCGGTTAGCATCTAACACCTAGGAGGGGACATGTGAGAATTAACGCAGCTGAAAGGAAATTAAAAAGACCATTATAAACCATTACATTTCTAGTCATTCCTGCAGATTTTTCATACAAAGTTTCCATTATATCAACTCAAGCTCAAGCTCAAGATCAACTTAATAATGACTAAGTTAAAAATCACAAGGCACTATAAAGCATATCCTATGCACATAGAAGTGGATGTAAAGATCGACACTGAAGCTAACTGTAGAACCGATTCTGTAGATACTGACCAAGGTCCATTTAGCACCTAAGAACTAGGAGGAGAAAATGACCTGCAATAAACAATTTTACCAATGACAATTCACAGTATACACTTTTCATTTAGTCACTTTTAGGTTCTTCTTCATTGGTAAGGGCAAACTTACCTGTGGTAAGGCAAGAAGGTAAGCAAGAGCCAAGGTCATGTCATTTGGCAAGGCTTCACTTGCTAGCTGCAAGAGAACTGAATGCAGAAAAGAAACGTTATTTTGCTGAGGTTGCACGTGAAATTTATAGTTACTAAGTGCCATATTTTTAGCCCTATAAGATTTCAACAAATAATTAGTGGCAGGGACCTTTTATAAACGTCTATTCAGTATCATTTAGACACCGATCATATGGAATTGTGTTAAATAGTAATGTTACCTTAACTCAGAAAAAGGATACTCTTGGTTACATACACATGAGGAAATTCTCTTAGGGCAGCTGCAAAGGCTAAGTGCAAAGACATTAGGGAGGCTTGGTTTCCTAGAGCTACGTCTTTCCGTTTTAGTGATGCAGACAGTGCTACAAAATGATGTGCATCAATGTTAGCTAACATGGAGGCTGAAAATATGATCAGAGCAATAAAACAGCTTTATGAGTGCAAATTTGGGGTAAATCTTTTGATTACTACAATAACATGATTTTGTTCTTTCTAATAACACCCCTCTTCATCACACTCCACAAAAAGAAAATCAGTCTTTTGTTTTGCTTGCATGCCTTAAAATATCCCAACCATTAAAAACTTTTCTATCTCATGTAAGTTTTTACACAAGCCACAACTTGCCAATGTCATAGCTTTAACATAAAAGCATGCATTGCCAGTACAGTCTCTGTTTGTACACAGTTTGTTTCAATAAGGATGTAGCCTATTCATTTAGGGTCTCAGTAGCAAATACCAGGTAGTCATATATAATCACAATATGAACCCAATATTTTACAAAAACACAGACTCTCATGATCAGCACTAATGAAGGAGAACAGTATATGAATAATTCAAAGTAAATGATGTTTGACTTTGGAAATGCACCACGTGATTCTTCCAGAAGATTTACCTTCCCAATTATGTCTCATGTAGAATAACGTTTAAGTTGTTTGTATAATCTCTGTTTAGCTGATAGTCTAGGCACTGGGAATGGTGGGAAGGTGAAGTGGGACCTACAAATGGCTCAAGTGTCAGAGACTGACCTACAACTCAAAATTTCCTGTGGATGATTCACAGAGAAAACCTTATGAATCAAATAGATAACCAGTCAGCCTCAGCCCCTGCAAGGAATCATACAGTTTTAGAGACATTTTCTAATCAAAAGCTGTTTATTTCAAGGTCCACTTCCAAATTTATTCCTTCACTCAACATCAACAAGAACCTTCTTCAAACCAGAAACTGCCTTAAGAATTAGAATCCTTTCAAGAATAAAAAGACTCTAAACAAGTAATTTAAAATACAATTCAAAGGGCACCAATCAAATTTTGTACAAACTATTACAAGATCAAAGAAGACATAGCTAGGTATCGGGCTACTGCCTATAATCCCAACACTTTGGGAGGCCAAGGTGGGAAGATCGCTTGAGTCCAGGAGTTTGAGACCAGCCTGGACAACACAGTGAGATGCCATCTCTACAGAAAATTTAAAAAATTAGCTGGGCATGGTGGAATGTGCTTATAGTCCCAGCTACTCAGGAGGCTGAGGAGGGAGGATCACTTGAGCCCAGGAGGTTGATGCTGCAGTGAGCTATGATTAGGCCACTACACTGCCTGGATGACTGAACAGGACAAGGAAAGGGGA
>CAUYQU010099008.1:0-43283 GCA_963574635.1 Cheracebus regulus
TGTTGGTCAGGCTGGTCTCGAACTCCCGACCTCAGGTGATCCGCCTGCCTCAGCCTCCCAAAGTGCTGGAATTACAGGCATGAGCCACTGCATCCGGCCTCTAACTATATTTATGTACTTTTTTGCTCTAGTAAAAAACATATTGAAAATACTTCTGAGTCTGGATCATTTTCAGTCTGTTTTTATAGTGGTGTTATAAGAATATATAAATTCTTAAATGCTGACACTAAGATGTTATCTTGTTTTTCTTATCTCTTGCCTCATCTTGAGTACTAAAACTCCATTTATTTGGGGGTCTTCCTGTTAATCAAGATTTCACTCTAGTAATAGCATGTGTAGATGTCTCATTTCTATAACATGGTCGATTAAGAAATTTTCAGCACAGGTTATTGGTTGGAGACCATGAGGACTAAAGGGGTTTAAACTCTACCTTTCCTTTCATCCGCCAGTGTTGTGGGGTGAAGTTTGTTCATTTGCAGGCATCAAACTTGATGTAGGTGAGAATTTGTTGGAAGCCTCCGCACAGCTTCCGCCTCACGCTCTTACTTGACCCTGGTTCCTCCAGATGACCTGCATGGTGCCAAATCCAGTGAGCAGTTTTCATTCTTCATCTTACGTGACCTGGCAACAGCATTTGACAGAGTTGATCACTTTTCCGCCTCCTTGAAACACTTCTCCCCTCAGCTTCCAGGATACTACATTATCTTGGTGTTTTCCTACCCAACTGGTCATTCCTTTTTAGCATCCTTTCCTGGGTCCTCCTCTTCAGCCTCTTGAGAGTGCCCAAGGTGGAATTCAGTGATTTCCTCCCGTCACTGTCTGTAAATAGCATCTCTGTGCTGATATTTACATCTCTAGCCAGACCTCTCTCTGGAGCTTCAAGCTCCTGTAATCCAGCTGCTCACTCAGTAGCTCCACTGTCATATCTTAAAAGACATTTCAAACATAACATGTCCAAAACCAAACAGCTGATCTTCCTGTACAAGCCTGCCCCACCTATCTTTTTCCTTACCTCAGCTGATGGCAGCTCCATTCTAACTCTGACACCCCACATTGACTCCATCCTGAAATCAGATTGTGCCACTTCTCAAAACCTTGTGCTCAAAACCTACTGGCTTCTCATTTTACTATGAGTACAAGCCAAGGTGCCTGTGCCTTGTTACTGGGAGCTCTGTGTTCTTCTCAGTTCCTCCTGGCTCCCTCCATCCTCCCCGGGTCCTTGCTGCTACTGGAGCCTGCTAGACTTGCCCCTCTGGAGGCCCTTGGCACTGTCTGGAAATCCTTACCCGCCGCCATATTCACCCAACTAATTCCCTCATCTCCTCCAAATCTTCGTCCAGATGTTAACTTTGCAGTGAAAACTGCCTTGACTAATCTGCTTAAAATTACAGCCTGACCACTCCACCTTACCCCTCCAGACTTTCTCTTACACAGTTCTGTTTCCCTTGATGCATAGCAGTAATCACATGCTAACATTTTCACTTATTTGTCTTTCCCTGCTCACTGTGTTTCAAGCACCAGAAGCAGTGCCTGACACCTAGTAAGCACTTAGGAAATCTATAAATATATACTGCATGAAGTGTATGCTTGCTGTAAAGGGTGGTCCGAAACTGCATCAAGAAAGCACCCAAATGACAGGCAGGAAGGGAAACTTTAAAGTTGTTTTAAGTTTGGAAAGGGTATGACCATACATAATACATTCAAACATCCACCTTAATTTCTCTAAGCTGCTGCACTCCTCGATTTATCACAGATAACCTAATAGAGGTCTCCTATATTGCGTGTCCTGTTTTAAAAATAAGCTATTCACTGGAGATATTGACATTTTATAGTAGGTGGTTATTATCTAGTACAGCATATTTTTCTAGATGAGATACTTGTTTTCTTTCTTAGCAAATCCTAATATTAAAGGAAAGAAAACAGATAAGGCAGGGTCATCTGACTGCTGAACTCTGTGCTTGGAATCTCACTTTCTCACGTTTTTGCCTAAGGAACAACATCAAGCCTTTTTGTATCAGCTAATGCAACATCACCACCAGCAACAGCACCAACCTGAACTTCAACAGCTGCAGATCCCTGGACCAACACAAATACCCATAAACAACCTTCTTGCAGGTACACAGGCACCCCCACTTCACACAGCTACCACCAACCCATTTCTCACCATCCATGGAGATAATGCAAGTCAGAAAGTAGCAGTAAGTATGTTTTCCTTCTTACATCTAATGAAATAAGAACTGTATTGATTAATCAGAGATGATCATTTTCCAGCCTACCCTGATCATTTCTTCTTAACAGTTGTTTTAAGCAGGTGGATATTACAGGCAAAGGACTTAAGCCAATTTATACATCCCCTAAGTATATCAGTTTGAATTTGCACATTAAGTTTGAAGGCTGTTTTATAATTCAGCAGTTTTCAAAATGACAATATATTTTAGTTAGCAAGTCATACGAGACAGTCTAATCAAAAGACAATAGTTGTGTGCTTTATGAGAAACTTTGTTTAGTTATAGAAGCAGTCTATATAACTTGGAAATCCATTTGTTTTACTCCAAAGTGCTTTTTACACAGTAAGTATATTAGAAGATTAGTCTATACATTTTAGGGCAAGCAATCCAATTATTCTACCAGATTGTTGTTTTAGAGAAAATAAATCACAATCACATTTGTAACGGAATACAAATTTTAAGTTATTAATTTCATGTAGATGGCATCTTACTCTTTGGATGTGAAAGTTAAATTAAAAATGGATGCAGGAACAGTATACTACACATACAGTAGAACCCATTTTAAGGCTGTTTCTATTAATTCTCCCCTTCAATTAGGTCTACTTTACTGGATTATAAATGTTTCCCCTAAATTCCAGTTCAGGGCACAACCCTGTTAGAGGAGGCTATGGGGATGTAGAATGGAGACTGGACATCAGGAAAAGGAAGAAGGGAGAGACTGAGGTGGGAGACTTGGCCAATGAGTGTTCAAAGTTGCAGTGTTTGCTCTTTCCCATTACTTTGAAAGTTCTGTTTACTGTGCTTTTAGTCTTCAGAAACTTTAGTTTGTATTTAGTAACAAGAATTATTCAAAACAGAGGATTTTTTTTATGAACTCAGTGTTTTGTTTGCCCTCTTGTTTTGCCAACTTACTGTCATCACATACCACATTACTTCTTGCTGCCATGGGCAATTTTCAGTGATTCTGTACTGAGTTTTTTGGTACTATTCCCTCCCCCGACCCCATTTTAAGTTTTTTTTTTTCCTGTGTTAAAAAATGCACTAATTACAAACTTCTCCTAAATTGTACAATATAAAATGTATTTAATGGAAAATCACAGCAGTTTAATGAGGTAATAGAGGAGCATGGGGCTGGGAGGTGCTGTTTGCTGAGTACCCTATGTGCCAGGTGTCTTTGTTAGATACAGTGACATCTGTGATTTCAGTCTTTAATAGGCTGTAACCCCCCCCCCCCCTTTTTTTTTATTTTATAAATTAATGAAAGGAAATGCAACGAGTTTTAAGCCCAAGGACAAAATAGCAAATGCGGAGTTACAGCCCATGACTTTCTTAGCCCATAAAAAATTGATTCTCTACAGTACCATGTTACTGCTTCTGTGGAAAAGTTGATTTTGAAGATGAATTGTGCATTCATTCTTTAGAAGTTCTGTCCCTCAGATGGGCCCACCTCTTTGGTCTTCTTATACTGTTGAATCTAATGTTTTTAGAGCATTTACTAGCAAACTCATGTCTACATATTATGTTGTAAGTAGCCATGCCAACTTGCAAGAAAACAGGGAGTAACTTCTATACCACATTTTATCTCAGTTACCCAGTTACCATTTCACATTGGGAGGATATTAGCAAAAGTTGATGTAGCTAACATGTCTGCTCTTTTGTTTAACTGCAGAGACTTAGTGATAAAACTGGGCCTGTAGCTCAAGAGAAAAGTTGACACCTGAGAAACATCTAGAAATTACTATCCTGCTGTTCTAGCACTTCATCTGGCTGCCTTTGCAGTCCTTTTACTACAGCTATGAAGAAACGCAGCAAGAAACTTAATGCACAACAAAGGATTAATTGCCACAAGGACATTCTTGTCAGGCTTTGATTAGTTTTCTTGTTGCTTTGTTGCACTGAAATGGAATTCCCATACCCCTATCCCTTACCCCAATTTTTTGAATATGGAAAGAAAATTTAGTAACTTTTTTCAGTGACATAATTTACATGCAATGTTTATCGACCCAAGAATATGGTTGGTGCACAACTAGTTTTGTTATAAATTGGAGATATGAATAGCAAAACTAAAGGTCCATTTATAAACTACTTGATTTTATTGTACAAGTTGAAATACCCTCTTTTGTTTGGGTTACAGTATGCTTGCTCTGAGTCAAATTTCAAGGAACTGTCTAATCTCTTCTCCTGGATTTTCATTGATTCAATATTACAAATATATAGCTCATCACCTGGGACTTGGCAATCTTTGTTAAAATTTCCTTTCTAATGGGATTTGGCCACTTTTGGTAGTCAAGTTAGGATGGTAATGTCTGCATCTGCTAAAGGTAGTATTCTTTTGAGAATTGCTTTTTTTTTAGTGTTAAGCCCTGCTCATATTTTAAAGAAACGTTGAGTTAAGTGAGTTCTAAGGCTGCTGGGGGAACCAGATCAATTCAAAGCGAAATAATTCTTTCAGAAAGGGGCCACTCTGGAAAGTGCTGGTGGGGTTTGCCCTTGATCAAGTGCCTCCATTGTGCTGCAAGGGCTCTGGACAGTAGGCTCGGACAGTCCGTCCTCCGAGCAGCAGGAATCATCCCGTCACACCCGCAGCCTTCCCATGCTTCCGCCTTGATTCAAAATTTTCTGTGCCACTGTAGACAGCTCAGGCAAAACTATTACCTGGGTATTTATCCACTAATGAGTCACAAGAAAAGGAGTGGATTTGGTAAGAATAGAGATTTATTTAAACCACTCCCCGTTACTGACCATTAAAACAAAAGCTCACGACGAGTTCCTGCAACAGGTGAAACCTGTGTGACAGCCCTTCCACTTCGGGGAGCCACGCTTTTGATGTGACAGTACGGCAGAGTAATCCACCACTGGGGATGTAATCACCAAACTGTTCTTCGTTGTTTGAATTATTAGTGGAAAAGACCCAGCTGTAATTAGACCTCCACTGTGTACTTAGCTGGAAGAACATGTTAATTCTGCAATATGTCTCTTGGTTAAACATTGCACAGTTCTTACCTCATTTCTGTAAATAAAGTTTTGTGAATCTGTTTTGTATTGTGAAAAATTCCTAAGATAACATTGATATTTTGATTTGTAATATTTCTAACTGGTAGATTTAATTGAAAAAATTAATTTATTTTTATATGTTCAGGGGAATTTTAAAGTCAAATCTTTTGTAGATAATTAAAAAAATCAGTGTGGTTTATTTTACTTATTTAACCCACTGGTTGTTATTCTGTAACAATTTGTATAAATGGTAAATTTTGAATGTCTTGTTATTTTACCTAGATGTAAAATTCCACATGTATTAAAATGTACAAAGTTTTGTTAATAAAATTTAATAATGTTTGTTTATAACTCCGTGCCATTCTCGTTTTGAGAGGATGGAGGGGCTGCACCCACGTTGCTTCTTCAGGGAGTCTTGGATTGTGTTTTGTGTTTGGAGCACTGGTATATTGCCCAGAGTGAATGGAAACTTCTCATAAGCAAACGCTATACGATGTGCAAAGCATTCTGTAAAGCACTGTGCAGCATAAACCCACCTTGGGCTCAGAGATCTTGGTCATCCTCAGATGAGAGGGAGAGTGCGCTCTGAAAACTGCTGGGATATAAAGAGGAGGGAAATAGCCTCGGTGCTCCAGATGAGGTAATTAATTAGAGCCCGTTAATAAAGCAGTACTCACACTTGGTCAAGATTTGATTCCTCCTATTTATACAGTTAGCTTGCTTTAACTAGAGGCATTCCATGAAAGAAAAGCCAAATCCATTTAGTGGTCCTTGGGTCTTGGTAAGTGTCAGAATTGCCTGTGGTGCTTTCCAAAAATAAATATAAATGTTCAGACTTTATCCCAGACTTAATTGAATCAGAACATACTGATCTGCGTCAAGTGCTCTTGGTAATTTAGAGGTAAGTGAACAAGAAAAACTGGTCCTAAGCTATAAACTTTATTAATAGAGTTTTAGGTTCCTGGAGAGAGTTTTTTTTAATGTACGTGAAAATCATGATTCTAGAAAGTCATCTCTCTCCCAAGGGGCGAGGGATTACCGTCCCTCTAAAATGACAAATGACTTATCCATCAACTACTGCGAGTTTAATTTCTTAACACGTGTCCTTTGCCTTGGCTGCCTGTTTTTAAGCATCCGCTTCTGTAGTTCTCTGGCTTCCTGGAGGCTCCCGGACCTCATCAGCCTGGGTTGCTTCCCCGCAGGGCCCTGGTGGCTGCCGGTTCACATGTGCATCTTGTGTTCTGGGAAAGGCTCTGAAGAACTAATGCCCTGCTAGTGGCCCTGAGCCTTGAAGGAGGTCTGTATTGGCTGGTTGTGGTCTGTGCTTCTGTGCTTTAGTCTTGTGGATGTGCAGTCCATGTTGTGGGTCAAGATCAAGCACTGGGCCCAAGACAGAAAAGCCAAGTCATCCTCAGCTGTCAACCAAGCAGAAGGGAAAGATGATCCCATAGTCTTACCAATAGGCAGGAGAGGCCCTTGAAATTGCAAGGGAGGTACCACCTTACAATGAAATGAGTAATTTTGCTTTCTTAAGTGGGTTTATTTAGGTTTTAATCGATGATTTCACTCTGTTGCCCAGGCTGGAGTTCAGTGGCGAGATCATGGCTCACTGCAGCCTCAAACTCGTGGGTTCAAGCAATCCTCGAGCCTCAGCCTTCTGAGTAGCTGGTGCTACAGTTAAGAGCAATGTGCCTGGCTGTCTGAGTCATGTCCTGAGTAGGAGTCTCAGGGAGACACTGTTCTTTTTAGTTTTACTTACTGAAAATAAAACACACTGATGACACCATTTTTTCGTATAAACTAGGCCTTTCACAACGAAACAGTTGTGAATTTTTAAAAATATTTGGAAATCATTTGTAAAATGTTTACTTGTTAAAATTCATGTCAATTGTTTTTCCATTCCTCAACCTGTTATTTGCAACAAAAGAAATGTCTTTTTCACACCAGTCACTAATTTTTGTAATTCATTAAAGATTTACGTGAAAATGTAGGTTTTGTTTTTGACTGTGACTTAGGTCACAGTTCAAGTTTGGCAGGTCTTTCTTAAGGGACAGATTCCCCATTGAGGTAAAGCAATGGGGGCACACATGGCCCCTCCAGCTGCCTCAGACATGTGTCAGCCTTGGATTCCCTTCAGGGTCTGGAGGTCCACAGTCACGTGGCTGTAGAGTAAACAACATGCCCATTTTCCAAGTGTTTGATTCCCATCCACCTCAGGGCACTGGTGACAGACACTTTTAGGTGTTAGCATTAACCTATTTAAGTTATAAAAGTCATCATGACCACTTAAGAAATTTGAAATTAGAAAAAAAAATAAAGGCCCGTCACTTTTTTTTTTTTTTTGAGAGGGAGTCTCTGTTGCCCAGGCTGGAGTGCAATGGCACGATCTTGACTCACTGCAACCTCTACCTTCTGAATTTAAGAGATTCTCCTGTCTCAGCCTCTCAGGTAGCTGAGATTACAGGTGCCCACCACCACGGCCGGCTAATTTTTGTATTTTTTTTTTTTTTAGTAGAGATGGAGTTTCTCCATGTTGGCCAGGCTGGTCTCAAACTTCTGACCCCAGGTGATCTGCCCGCCTCGGCTTCCCAAAGTGCTGGGATTACAGTCATTAGTCACTGTGCCTGGCCTTTCACTTTTTATAAAATACACACATATATAATTTTAATATTTTATTTTCCTATATGGTTGGATATACAAATTTGTACCCTACTTTTGACATTTAAAAAGTGACAGGAAAGATCTTAGAAATCAAATTTTGTGTTTATTAATCATTTTCTGGTCCAGATGGGCAGTTTGCCACTGGCGTGTTTGTCACAGCAGGAGCTATGTGAATGTTCCCTTGTCTTTCAGGTTGAAAGGGGTTCTCTAGGGATTGGGGGGAGTAGTGGCAGCATAAAGGGCAGGGTTGGGGAGGACCCGTGCTAGTCACGAGGGGTCAGGTGGGCACAGGAAGTGAGGCTGGAAGAGGGCTCTGGGTTTGCAAGAAAGAGGTGACTGGTGCTGTTCTGGAGCGTGGTTTCTGTGGTTCTGTGGCCACAAAAGGCAGACTGTAAATGCATATTAAGGCAGCAAGCAGCATGGATAGCGCAGTGAGGTGCCCTCTCTATAAAATAAAGCTAGGCAGGGGGGCACGCGCCTATAGTCGGAGCTCCTCAGGAGGCCTAGATGGGAGGATTGCATAAGCCCAGGAGGTCACAGCGACAGCGATCATGCCACCACACTCCAGCCCAGGTGACAGAGACCCCATCTCTTAAAAGGGGTTGCGGCGGCAGGGATAGATAGCAAGGTGCAGAGTGGTAAATTCAGGGGAAAGGCAGATGGAAAAGGTGGGGGGATGTGGATACTGGGAGACAAGTACATTATTTCTAGATCTGGGTCCAAATATCCTAGGTGAGCTCACTGCCTCTTCTCTGGCCTGCTCTTTGCTGGCAACATCATGAGGTGGAATTTTCAGATTTTGTTCACAACTCTTGGCACATCTGGTTTCCTTCAGGTAGAACCAGCACAGGCCTTTGGTTGGTGAGAACTCCAGTGCCCCACCCTCCACACTTGTCTCCTTTCAGATGGGAGAGCCTGTCCTCTGAGTGTGGGCAGTTGGCAGAGGGTGTTCCCGAGGGCGCTGAGCCAGGCATCCTGTCAAGCGCTCTACCTGCCTTACCTCACCTCAGCTTGACACAACCCTGTGAGGGCTGCTTTGTTTTTGCAAATTAGGAAGTTGAGGCTTACAGAGGGTACAGAGTCACATAGCTGCCAACATATCAATTGGTACAATTAAGAATGATCTGAGGCAGGTAACGAGGCAACACCCCATAATGATCTTAGAGCCACTCCCCCCGACTCCAAGTTCACTAGGGAGTGGCGGAGGCTGGGACACCTCTTCAAGAGCGAGGCCTTTCAGGATGTGGGCTTGGCTTGTCCACCAAGCACTGGCTTCCAGCACAATTCCACCCCTTGCTGTGCACCCCAGCAAAACCCAGCCTTGCTGTTCTGGAACATGCCATGGCCCTGACACCCCTGTGCCTTTCCCTGGTATCCCAGGTAACTCAAATCAGAGGCCTTGACATGGCTATGGCTGGAGTTTGAGATGTCCCTGGCTGTGCATTCATTCGTAGTCTTTCCAAGGGGTGTTGGGGTGTGTGAGCCTTAGCCCAGGTGCAGACTGGAAAGAGACTAGGGAAGAAACTAGAGACCCCTCAGTGGACCTGTGAATTAAACTGGTATGAACAATTCAGGTGAGGTTATGTGAGAGGATTGGAGCAGACAGACAAGTTGTAGTCCCCCACGGATAGTGACTACTTAGGAGGCCAGGCTGGAGAAACAGGGATGTTTCAACCCTCTGGAGGCTTTTAGGGGAAAAGAATTCACCTTGTCTAAGGCCCTGGCTCCAGGTAAGCTGCTCTCAACTCCCTTGGAGGCACTTGCACTCTCCAGCTTACTGGGGAGGCGGCCACACAGGCAGGTTTCCACGCCTCTGCTCTGGCTCTTTTGGACATCAGCGAAGCACCATAGCTCCCTGGACAGACTGGAGGATTCTGCTGGGGTTTTGCACAGAATCTGGCTCTGGAACCAGAAAGTTGACCCTCACCAGACTCCTACAGAGCGGGGCAGTTGAAGTCACTTAGGTGGGAGAAGGGTGGAGACGAGGAAGACTGAGGACTTTGGGGACACCAAGACTAACAAAGCAAAAGATGAAACATCTGGAGAGGAATCTGAGGAGCAGCCAGGGGAATTTTACATCCATTTCACCCCAGAATGTGAGGCTGTACAAAGTTGGAAGACAGCACACACCACCTTCAGGATTAATGGGGTAAGGTCAAGCCTGAAAACACGTCTTGGACGTGGTACTTAGGTATTTGGTGATATGAACAGGAGGAGCTTTGGTGGCTGGAAGACAGGTGCAGGAGTCAGATGACAAGCAGCTGAAGGGCAGGGAAAAAGTCACCAAGGGGAGACTGTCTTAAGGCTCCCCAGCATGTGCCCTTAAATACTTGATTGTATAGTGAGGTTGTAGCAAACCAGTTAGTCGGTTCAGCTTGCTTTAATAAAGTGCCATAATCTGGCCAGGTGTGGAGGCGCATGTCTGTAATCCCAGCACTTTGGGAGGCCAAGGAGGGAGGCTCACTTGAGGTCAAGAGTTCAAGGCTGCTGCTATGATCACTCCACTGCACCCCAGCCTGGGTAAGCCCAAGATCCTGTCTCCAAGAAATAATGTTGTTGTTTTTTTTAATGCTATAGTCTGTGTGGCTTATATACAACAAATGTATTTCTCCTGGTCAGTGAGGCTCTGTTCCAGAGGCAGAAGGCTGACTTCCCATTGTGTCTTCACATGGAAGGGGCAACTCCCTGGCCTCCCCTTCCTGGGGGCTCCACTCTCCTGACCTAATCACCTCCAAATCCATCTTCTTCCAGGTTGGGGTTTCAACACATGACCTTGGTGGGGAGAGACATTCAGTCTATTGGAACCAATGAAAAAAGAAGTTACCTCCTGATTTGCAGCAGTAAACTTGACAGCATCTTAATTTTGGTAGTACCTTCCAAAGCTTAAAATTAAAGCAAGAAATTTTGTGATCAGGTTTATTTGTTTTCCTTCAAACTCTGAGGGATGCGTCTGGGGTTCCTCACTTGGCTCCCGTAACAGGCAGACGGATGAATTAGAAAGTTCTGTCTTGGCAGCACTGCCACCTTGCCGGTTCCCCAGGTCTCCTCCAGAGCAGGCAAGCTCAGGTGTTCTCTCCAGCTGAGCTGCCCACATACATCGCAATTGTTGGAAAAAACGGGGTCCCATTGTCTTTGCAAACTCTTGGCCTCGTGCAGCGGTTCTTCCAGCTGACCAGCAGAATCGCCTGGACATCCGCACCTTCATGGGGCATTCTCTACCCAAGACCCATTTTTTTTCCCCCCCAAGACAGAGTCTAGCTCTGTCACCCTGGCTAGAGTGTGGTTGTGCGATCATAGCTCAGTCGCAATCTCAATCTCCTGGGCTCAAGCGATCTTCCCACCCCAGTCTCCAAGTAGCTGGGACTACAGGCATCAGCCACCACATCTGGCTAATTTTTTTTTTTTTGGTAGAGACAGGGTCTCATGTTGCCCAGGCTGCTCTCAAATAATCTCGCCTCAGCCTTCCAAAGCATCGGGATTACAGGTGTGAGCCACTGCACCTGGCCCACATCCAGTTTTTAAGTTCTACATTTTAACAAAACAGGACAGATATAATTGTAGTCAAAGAGCAAATGTCCAATAGTGATTTTTTAAGTGACGCCTCTTAAAAAGGGAAAACTAGGTAGGGCGTGGTGGCTCACACCTGTAATCAAGAGATCAAGACCAGCCTGGCCAACATGGTGAAACCCTGTCTCTACTAAAATACTAACATTAGCCTGGTGTGGTAGCGCACCTGTATTCCCAGCTACTCAGGAGGCGGAGACAGGAGAATCGCTTGAACCTGGGAGGCGGAGGTTGCAGTGAGCTGAGATCGCGCCACTGCACTTCAGCCTAGGTGACAGAGCGAGACTGTCTCAAAAAAAAAAAAAAAACAACAGAAAACAGCTGAGGTCAAATATGTCAAGATATCTACTGTTTCAGTGCAGTGATCTAACTCTGTGAAACCAAGATTGGAACCGAAATGACAGTATAAGCAATGAGACACCTTATATTTTACAAGATATTTCTTTTTGAGTAAAAACAAAAGCAAACGTGACCGAGATGGCTCAATTTCCCTTATGACAGGCCATAGTAAAACATACAGCAGCCCTACCATTGCCCCCAAAATCTGTCAAGCTCCTTTTGTAAACGGTACACTTTTTAAACTGTATGACCCACAGATGAGGTTTATCGCGGTAAACTCATGTCATAAGCCAGGAGATGCTGACGGGGACACTCTTGGTTTGGGGCTATTCCTGAGGACAGGAGGCCCACACCACAAACGACCCAGCCTGGGTCCCGCCCCACGTCTCAGACTCCTGAGAGAGGTTACAAAGGCAGTCCTCAGACCCGAGAGGCCCACACCACAAACGACCCAGCCTGGGTCCCGTCCCACATCTCAAACTCCTGAGAGAGGTTAACAAAGGCAGTCCCCAGACCCGAGAAAAACACCATTCATATTTCAACCCAATATTTGGAAGTCAGATTTGTTTTAGGAAAGACCAAAATCTGTTTTTAACCAAATGACTAACCTTGTCCAGTTGCAGTCACGCAAGCCTCACGCCAAAGCTCACCTCTTCGCAGCCTCTAGAGCCAACCCCTGGTCTTAAAGGCCTGAGCCCAGGTGCTGGTCCGTGGCTGGGGGCGGGAGGCCTGCAGCACAGGTGCCAGTGCACGTGGTTGCAACAAATCCTGCCAGGCTGGGCCGTGACTCAGGTGTCTCTGCGGCTCAGCCATCTCTGAGGGAGGGGGTCTTCACGAGAGCTGGGGCAGGACTAGGACTCGCTTCTACCCTAAGGCTTTGTAAACCAAAAGAAGACAATGGAAGTCTCTGAGCTATCCTTCCTCTCCAGGGAGTTCAGCACTCCTCTGCAAATCTGCAGGCATTTGGGACTGGCCACCTGTTAGCAATGATGCCCCATAGACAGGGGGCTGCATAATGTCGCTCCCAGGCTGGGTGTTCTGGGACCCAGGGAACACATGGCCTCCCCGGATGCACAGAATATGATTTAAACCATGCCATTTCCGGAGGAAAAAGCCTAACTGCCAAAATGGACGACAACAAATACCCTAGAAAAGTCAATTGGGAGAGAGCTTTAGTTCCCTGCTTTCAGAGGAGTCTGCGGGGGTGTGACTGGCAGGTGTCAAGAAGCAGCAAGAGGCGTTTTTCAAAGTGTCTGAAAACATGGACAGTGGAAAGCTTATTAAGGTCTTATTCTAAAACTGTGAAGGGAATTTAAGAACACTCCGGTGGAAGAGGAAACTACAGTCTGCAACACTCAGGGTGTTTGCCAAGCACGTGCAGACCAGTTGAAGAGAAACTCCCAGGCAGTTCCCAAAGCAAATTCTGCAGATGAATCAGATGATTTGCTGAAAATCTAAGCAAGCTGGTCCACTGATGAAAAACCTCCTTCCGACCCCGACTTTTCCTAACAAGGCAATCTAAGGCCGAGCACGAGAAGCTCTTGCACGCCCGGGGAAGAACTCGGCTTGGCTGCAGATTCCTGACCCTCTGTGGGTGCGGGCAGAAACCCCTTAGGGATAAATAAGATGCTTTGAAAACTGGTGCTATAAATGGTTTGAAGAAATGGCAGCTTTGAGGTTTCTGCCCCAGTGGGGAGAGAGAATTTAAACCACTAAAGGGTAAGAGACTCAGGTGTCCAGGACAATGAGGGCAGAGCCCTCTCACCTGGTGTCATGCCCGGGAGTACTCTGCTGCTCTGCACTCTGCAGGCTGACCGGGTGGGGGCTGTAGATGGCCTCACTCCCTCCACTCCTCCCCCAGCCCCTCCTGTGCCCCCTTCAGCCCCCAAAAACCACAGCCCTCTACATGCCTTGGTTCCTGCTTCTTCCCCATGGTCTTCACCTACGATGCAGATGATTCAGACGTCATTCTTCCCATCCAAACTCTGCCCTTTCCTTAAACCACACCTGAGGAAGGAGAGAAGACCAGGCTGAGATCAGCCCTGGGGAAGAAACATTCCCATTTAGTGGCAAGGGGAGGAGCAGACAGATGGAGGCAAGGCCAAGACGGCCCTGAGTGTGAAGGGCTTTCAAAAGCAGCTCACTGACACTCAGATACAAGCACCTGCATTCTGTAGACAGGAGATGAGCCCCAGAAAGAGGCTGAGATCACTAGCCCACGTCCCAGGCTATCAGCTGCCCAGCTGAGACCTCGAGCCCCTTTCTGCCTGAGGCCCAGGCTAAAGTTCTGTGTGCTGCACGAGCCCTTCTGGGGCCACGTGAAAAGAAACGTCACCGCACAGGCTATGAGCCTTTTTGGGTGAGAGACTCTTGGGGCACCCAGTGAAAGATGTGGACCCTCTCTCCAGAAAACTATGCATCCAAGATAGATTTTGCAAACCCTTTGCAGGGTCCCTGGGAGTGAACGGAGTGACCCAGGCCCCCAGGCCCCAGGTTGGGATTCCCACCTCCATGGGCAGGAGATGGAAGGAGCCTGACCCTGGCCCATCAGCGATGCTGTGGCCATTGTGGAGATGATGGTGACAGGAAGCCAGGCTGTCAAAAATAACACAACACTGTTTCTGCCAAGCCAGGCACTGGGTTAAAGACTTTATACAGACCATCTCACTTTAGCATCTTAACAACCTAAGCAGCAGTTGCCATTGTTCTCTATTTCTCCAGATGAGGAACTGAGGCAGAGTAAAGCAACACACCTGATGTCACCCAGCTCAGCAGACAGTGGGGGAGCCAGCGTCCCCCACCTCCAGCTGGGTCTCACTCCCTGCAACACGAGCAAATGGACATGGCCATGGGGGTGGGGAGTTGCGGCGGGGGGTGGCTGCCAAGGAACCAGAGCTGTGGGTTCCCCAGAAGTAGAGGCCTGGAGGCCACACCGGGCCCAGTGCACCTCAGGTCTGCTCGGTGACCGCTCTCAGGGTGGCCCTGGGCTGTTCTCCATATCAGCTTCACCCTCAGGAGACAGTTATGCCCAGCTGAGGATTTCCACAAGAACGCACTGCAGACCCAAGGAGCAATCCCTCGGAGAGGCTGCAAGCCCACGGAGGATGTGCGGGGCCAGCGAGCAGCCCAGGGCCCTGGGCCTGGGGGAACTAGGGTTTGCCCTCCTACCTGGGACATTCCAGGTTCACGTTTACTCAGGTCTCCTTTAACAAGGAAAAAATAGCACACACGGTATTCATGTCCCACAGACAACTTCTTTTCTTCCCTCAAAAAGGGAAAACCAGCCTGGGTCACAAAGCCAGACGCATCTCTACAAAAAAACAGAAAAAATTAGCCAGCTGTGGTGATGTGCACCTGTGGTCCTGGCATTTGGGGGGCTGAGGCATGAGGACTGCTTGAGCCCATGAGTTTGAGGCTGCAGTGAGTCATGATCCTGCCACTGCTCTCCAGCCTTGGCAACAAAGCAGGACTCTGTCTCTTAAAAAAAAGTGAAAACTGAAGAGAAAAGGGAGAGAACGGTTGGGTTGGTTCTCCTAAGCAAGGCAGCAAGAACAGAAAAGCAAGCGCAGGCCACTTGTGGGAGGTGGGCATGGTGTGGGGAGGCCTCCTCGGTGAGCAGGGAGGGTGGCTCGGGAGGACAAGGGGTACGCTGGGGCTGTGTCTGCCTGGCTGGTGCATGTCTCACACCCCCATGCCCGTTCAGCACATTCCTTCTGGAGGCTCCTCACTCTCCTGCTATGACCCAGGGTGGCAGCTCACACCTGTCTGTGTACAGGGCTGTGCTCTGAGAGCGGGGAGCCCGCACAGGTCCTTCTGCCCAGCCTCCGACCCTGGCCTCCCTCCCCCCAAATCTCCCCCACCCCATCCTACTTCAACTGACGACTTGGCCCCCAGAACCCCATGAAGGGACACCATGGGCAGCAGGCCTTTCCTGGCAGGCAGAGACCCTGTTTCTACTAAAAATACAAAAAAAAAAAAAATTAGCCGGGCATGGCGGCACGTGTCTGTCGTCCAGCTGCTCGGGAGGCTGACGCAGGAGAATCACAGTAGTACTTCACTGTCTCAAAGCGGCTGGAAAAGGTGAGGACAGTGCCAGGTGAGGGGTTCCAGCAACCAAATTTCCTGAAGCACCTCTGGACCCGCATGGG
The DNA here is from genome assembly GCA_963574635.1 of Cheracebus regulus. Lineage (NCBI taxonomy): Eukaryota > Metazoa > Chordata > Mammalia > Primates > Pitheciidae > Cheracebus > Cheracebus regulus. Next base: position 15,935 of record CAUYQU010099008.1, read on the forward strand.
CCTCTCCCACAGAAAGCCCAGAAAACTCATAATCAGGCTTTGAGGTGTGTGTGACAGGAACCCAATTCGGGGTGCTATAAGTGAAAAGGGAGATTTAATAGCAGAATGCTCAGAGAGTGTCCTGGGCTGCGTGACAGACCTGAGGCTGGGCTCAGAGACCAGAGCAGCCCCCAGCCTGGCACGTGGCCAGGATGATCCTCCTCTGTGCCGGTCCCTCTCCAGGAACCAGCCACCTTCTCGGCTGTGTCACTCACACGTAACCACTGCAACTGCACAGTGGCCACCTCGTGGCCCCCTCGCAGCAGGACAGAGTTCTGGGGAAGACTCAGACTCCCGTGACTGGCCTGGCTATGGCTTGCTACAGGGAGAAGACAGTGAGCAACACTGGGGCCAGGTGACTGTGCCTGTCCCCTGTCCCCTCCTGGCCAGACAAGCACCGCTACCCTGTCCGTGCTGGCTGAGGCTGATGGAATCTGCTGCCTCCTGATGCAGGCAGTTCTGTGCAAACCAGACCACAGAGATAGTGGCTGGTAGATGCTGAACATCCCTAACCTCAAATCCAAGATCCGAAATGCTCTCAAAATCCAAATTTTTGGAGTGCCAATGTGATGCCACAAGTGGAAAATTTCACACCTGGATGCCTCTGCTTTCTGATGGGTTCAGCAAATAAACTTTGTTTCATGTACAAAATTATTAAAAATATTGCATAAAATTACCTTCAGGCTGTGTGCATAAGGTGTATGTCAAACATAATAAATGTCTATAATCCCAACACTTTGGGAGGCTGAGGCAGGAGGATCACTTAAGATCAACAGTTCGAGACCAGCCTGGGTAACATGACAAAACCCATCTCTACTAAAAATACAAAAATTAGCCAGGTGTGGTAGCACATGCCTGTAATCCCAGCTACTTGGGAGGCCAAGGCAGGAGAATCGCTTGAACCTGGGAGGCGGAGGTTGCAGTGAGCCGAGATCCCGCCATTACACTCCAACCTAGGCGACAGAGTGAAAGTCTGTCTCCACACACAAACTGTAACAAAGAATGTGGTGTTTAGACTTGGGTCCCATTCCCCAAGCCAACTTATTATGTATATGTAAATAATCCAAAATCAGGCAGGGCACGGTGGCTCGCCTGTAATCCCAAACTTTGGGAGGCTGACGTGGGTGGATCACGAGGTCAAGAGATCAAGACCATCCTTGCTAACATGGTGAAACCGCATCTCTACTAAAAATACAAAAAAAAAAAAAATTAGTTGGGCATGGTGGCACGAGTCTGTAGTCCAGCTACTCGGGGGAGGCTGAGGCAGGGGAATCACTTGAACCCAGACAGCAGAGGTTGCAGTGAGCCAAGATTGTGCCGCTGCACTCCAGGCTGGGCATCAGAGTGAGACTCCATCTCAAAAATAAAACAAAAACAAAAATCCCAAATCAGAAAAAAATATGCAAAATCTGAAACTTGTGGTCTCAAAAATTTTGGATAAGGGATACTCAGCCTGCAATGTGCTGTTTTTTCACTTTTCCACTGCTCTTTTTGGGATGAGGGAGTTGGGTCTGAGGTGTAAGTTCCTGACAACATCTGCTCAGAGCCGGGTGTTGGCCTGAGACCTGAGACAGCCTCTGTCTCCTCCTGTCAGGGAAAGGGCTGGGGACTTACCTGGTTCCATGTCCTCTGTATGGAAAGAAGCTTGCAACTGCAGAGTGGGGGTCTCCGCCACCCAAACTTTCCTCCAGGAAACTGTACCCTCACTTCAGTCCTTAGAGAAAATGACATCTTTAAGAAATTTTATCAAATCACATCCCTTAACTGTGTTCTGGTTATCTTTATGATTTTCAAGTTTAGGCAAGCTGTGTTCATCACACTATCTCCACGCCCTGAGCAAATTACAGAGGATTTAAAAGGAGCACTCAGCTGATGGTGACAGTTCAAGCACAGCAAGAAAGACTTCGACAGAAAGTAATAGTATAAAATAGTCAAAATAGTGATTTTAACTTAGGTACAAAAAAAGGACCCAATTTCATCATTTCCTGAAAACTGTCCTGCATGTTCTCTGGAAATTCTATCAGGTGGGAACACATTTCTATCAAGCAGCTCAGACTTAGAGTGTATTATTACCTTATCTCCTTGTTCACCTAGACAGTTTTTTTTCCCTAGATATATTTAACTAATTAAGATAATCTCACGTTGTTCTTAGCCAGCCAGCTGGATACCAACCTGGTTTTCTTTCTCCCCTTCCCCAAGCAATAGATCTTGCTATTCAACCGCCGATAAAGACATGAACTGCTGTGCTCTTTGGTGGTGGTTTGGGAGAAACATTAAGTTTGAATTCTTACACATTAGTTTTTTCACATGTTCCTTCAAAACCATATATTTTTGCCTGATCATTAGAAAGAACTATTTGTTTATTCCCTAAGAAAGTAAACCTTGCGTGATGAGAAATAAAATAATCTGCAAAATATCCAAATCCTTTCCCCCAGCACTGTATTTGCTTAAACAATATAGCACAACACTCATCTTTTATTTATTTATTTATTTATTTACTAAGGCACATGACGTAGAAATATTGAGGTACAAAATGCATATTTCTGCATAAGATTTTTAAGATACTCATTTTAGAAAATGAAGGTGAACATCATCTCTCAGAATATTCAGCTTTTAGCTTGTTTTTTCTTTTGGACCAGTTCAACCAGCAACTTGTATCTAGCGATACAGTCTTCCTGTAGGAAGAAAAAACAGAGAGGTGAAACAGTCACTTGCACAAGTCAGTGTGATTCCACTGTGGCTGGTCTGCTGGCTTCTGCTCATGAAGAGCCTTGCATCCAGTCCCTCTGCCCAGAACTCTGGGGATGTCCTGGAGTCCAGCCGCTCACAAGGCAGGCCTGGCTGGGCAGTGTGAGAAGGGCTCCTGCAAGCCTAGCTGGAGGGGAAGGTGTTCAACATGGGGAGAAGGGCTGGGGCAGCTGTCTGTGAGGCGTGCTAGCATCATGATCCAGACTTTCAGCTTGCTAACTCTCATTTTCATGTTAACATCTCACTCGTTCATCACAACATGCTACCTTAGAGAAATCAAACACCCTGGGGCCAGCCAGGCAGCCACAGTAGTTAGTCTTCTTCTGTGGGTCTGGCTTTCCCTAGGGGCTGCTGAGACCTTTCCCATGGGGGCCAGCCCGCAGGACACTGGCAGGATGTGGCTGGAACCCTCCCCACTGCTCCTTCCAGCCCCATCTCCATCCCACCCTACAGGTTGCAGAGCCACCCACCTCAGACCTCAGCTGCCCACAGCTGTCAAGCCCTGGGCTGGGGCCCAAGACCAAAACAGAGGTGGGGTGATGGTAGGGAGAGGCCTCAATATTCTCATGTTGATCAAAAGGAACTTAACAGAATCTATTCTGTTTCTGTTTCAAAAATACTGGCCCTGTGGTTTTGTAGCTTTTGGTGACTTAGGGTCCAGTGCAAAGTGACTTTATCAGCTGCCTGGGACAGGGAAAAGATGTTTATTCTTCTAGATGGTGTTATCAGAGTCTCTTCTAAGAGTTTTTTCTGCATCCCCAAAGATTACTTGCCTAAGGTCTTTAAAGGTATCAGTCTTTCCTTAGTAGCTATGCTGTCCCTAATCACATAGTGCTGAGACCAGATGTGGCCAGAGTCAGCACTTAACCTGAGAAGGACAGCACACTGGGAGCTCTGAGCTGAGCCCATGCAGCCAGGCCCAGGCTCTGGGACCAGCAGGCCGCTCAGCCCTGGCTGGCTCTGAAGTCAAGGATTCAGGGGAACACCTGCAGGCTGACAAAGCCCTGCTCATTGCTGGTTGAAAACAAGAAGGTTTCTATGCCCCAGGCATGAGTTTCTGGGGTACCATCTTTAGGAATCCAAGCTCCAGCCCCTTTGTTTATAAGCCAATGTGGACTCATCACACATGGAGATGCCTGTGTCCTGACAGACGCTAGAGAGATTCGGGAAAGATAGTTACTTCTGGCAAACCAGTTGGAGAGGCTGGGAGAATCTGCACTTACCAAATAGGTCAACTGCCAATGGTTTATTTTCTCCCCAGAACTCTCAACTTTCATCATTTTAAAGTAGATGGAGATGACTAGACCTGTACACTCAGGGACATGCATGGCCACGAGCTAGATTTTCCAACATAGAATTTCAATTAAAAAAATAAGAATGTAAATGAGCATCAATGTGCCCAGAGGCGACTGAGGGAGGCACAGAAGGTGGAAGAGATCCGGGCTTTTGATTCTCAGTGTTCCCGATGCCTTGACTAACAGTCTAGCTACAGGGCAAGAAGCCTCCACACACTCTGGAGTTCTGCAGCGCCTCACAGGCAGATTACAGAAAAGAGGCCCCCAAGCTGGGTGGGTGAACTCTCCACAGGGCACTCCCACCCTCTCCTTCCATCTGAGTTTTTATCTGAGAACCATCTCAGATGTATCTGAGCAGACACCAAGAGCTACAAGCAGGGAAAAAGGCCAACCACGAACAGCCACACCGCGGAAAGTAAGCTGAACCCTAGCTGTCGCCTGGCACCGACCACACACAGATATGGCCTCGGGGCCTCTGCACAGCCACCATGTGCAGATTTATTTACACGGCAGAATCAAATCTGATCACAGCAATAACATCTATACCAGCTATCGTTTTGGTCAAAGATTTGCTGCACAGCCAACGGGCCTTGTGATTTATAAACCCTCAGCCTGGTTCAAGGGAGCTTCCCATCCTGACCCTCCCCAACTGCCACATTTCACAGTGAGGTGGCACCAGCAGAGCCTCCCATGTGCCCTTAAAGTCCAGCGTGAGTGGGCGAGTTCTCAAGAAGGTAGGCAAGTGCTGTGGGTGAAGTTTCTATCACCACCTGTGTGATGATGAAACTTAGAATCTTGTTCTGTGTGATGATGAAACTTAGAATCTTGAGCTCATCTGCACACATGATCCACCTGAGGGCACAGATTCACATGCTCTAGGGAGAAATATACCGGAGGATAACCGGGAAATAAGAGATCACGGGGCAGGTGTCAGTAGATAGGAATAAGAGGGAAAAAGCCACAGACAGACAAGCTGCGGCCCCTCCGGTAGGATTCTAACACCCATGGGGAGGCCTCTTTGCCTGTCACTCACCTTGCTCTTGGATGGGACACATCTGGCTATTTTGTCCCAGCGATCAGAGGATCCCTTTGGATACTGCTGCAATGCCAGTTCCAGAAGTTTCTGTTGATTCTGAGTCCACGGCTCCTCTGCAGCCCGAGCTCTCTCTTTTTTCTGGCTCTCCTCGTCGCTGGCCTCGTTTTGTTCTGCTTCGTCAAAGTCCTTTTGCCGCTTTCCTCTGGTCTTCTCCTCTGGCTCCAGCTTCGCTGTGGCCTCCAGCAGCCTGGCTGGCTTCCGCCTCCGAGTCCGGGCCTCAGTGCCCCCTATCTCCTGCTCCCCGGAGTCCCCTTCCTGCTCCTCCTCCGCTGCCGCCCCCTCTGCGTCCTCTCGCTGGGTGATGATGTTATCGGGCAAGGTGGTGGCCGTTTTGATGGGCCTGGAATTCTGAACTGTCAGTTTGAGTTCGGAGAGTCTAACCATTCCTAGGAAAGAGGGGTGTGCCACACAGAGGTGAAGGGCAAGGCGAATTTAGGAGGTGGTGACAACAGCAGCTGCCAGGTACACAGCAGGCAGTGCACTAGGCATTTTGCATGCATGGTTTAATTTCATTTCCAGACTATTCTAGAAAGATAGGGATCATTACCCTAATGTTACAGATTAGGAAAAGAAGGCTCAGAAAGCACTATAGTGGGATCTGAACCCACTTCTGATTCCAACTCTCTGTCCCTTTCTCTACTCTGAGGAATAATGGGTATATAAAGAATCAGATTGTGAACAAGAATGCAAACATCTCTTTGAGAAGGAATAACCTGCTATTCAGTACAAGGAAGGATTTGGCCAGGAGCAGTGGCTCATGCCTGTAATCCCAGCACTTTGGCAGGCCAAGGCAGGTGGATCACTGAGGTCAGAAGTTTGAGATCAGCCTGGCCAGCATGATGAAACCCTGTCTCTACTAAAAATACAAAAATTAGCTGGACATGGTGGCAGACACCTGTAATTCCAGCTATTCAGGAGGCTGAGACAGGAGAATTGCTTGAACCCAGGAGGTGGAGGTTGCAGTGAGCCAAGATTGGGCCACTGCACTCCAGCCTGGGCAATAAGAGTGAAACTCTGTCTCAGAAAAAAGAAAAAAAGGAAGGATTCACTGGCTCCACTGGTAAAACAAAAAATCAGCTGGTCAAACCTTATACTGTGCAGCCCCTGGAAGGCAAGTGTATCAGTAAATTATACTGTAATGGCAGCTACAGTAAGAATTTTTAAACACGGAAAAGAAAAATTTCATTAAAAAGTTTATTAGCTGGGCATGGTGGTATACACCTGTAGTCCTAGCTACTTGGGAGGCTAAGGAGGGAGGACTGCTTCAGCCCAGGAGTTTGAGGCTACAGAAAGCTATGATCATGCCACTGCGTTCCAGCCTGGGCAACAGAGTGAGATCTTGTCTCTAAAGGTAATAATAATTAATAATAAAAGTTTTCAACCTTGTTACAGGACAGAATAGATAACAGAGCATTGCTATCCTCAATACAGTAGGAGTTGCAACTCAGTATAAGGACAAAGAACACAGCTCACAAAGGAAGAACTACAACAATAGCTGATGAGTATTAGAGAAGTGAAACAATAAATCACCGCTTTTCAATTATTAAATTGGCAATGATTAGAAAGTATGACAATGCCCAGTGCTGGCAAAGATGCAGGAAAATGGATACATTTGGACACAGGTAGTGGGAGCAGAAACTGGCCCAGGCCAGAGCTGTCCAGTGAAACATGCTGTGATACTAGTATATAAACCACTTGGTATAGCACTGAGGAATTAAGTTTTTAACCTTATTTAATTTTAACTAATTTAAGCTTTAACATAAATAGCTATATGTGGCAAGTGGCTACCATATTAGACAGCACAGGTCTAGCCTTTTTAAAGAACAATTTGTCAAAAGGAGGTGAACCTTAAAAATGTATTTACTTGTGACTTTATAATTTTACTTAGAGGAGGTTCTCCTACGGAAATAATTATAAATGTATATGAAAATTTAGCTACAAAATGGCAATATTTTAAGCTAGGTGCAGTGGCTCATGCCTGTAATTACAGGACTCTGGGAGGCCGAGGCTGGTGGATCACTTGAGGCTAGGAGTTGGAGACCAGCTTGGGCAACATGGCAAAACCCAGTCTTTACTAAAAATATAAAAAATTAGCCAGGCGTGGTGGTGCATGTCTGTAATCCCAGCTCCTTGGGTGGCTGAGACATGAAAATTGCTTGAACCCAGGAGGCGGAGGCTGCAGTGAGCCGAGATTGTGCCATTGCACTCCAGCCTTGGCAACAGAGTCTTGCCCTGTCTCAAAACAAAACAAAACACACAATAAAGGAGCCAATATTTTATTTCATTTTTTACAGTAATGTTTTCTCTTTCTTATACTAGCTTTTATTTATTAAAAAACAAAATTGGCCAAGTGTGGGAGCTCATGCCTGTAATCCCAGCACTTTGGGATGCTGAGGGGGGCGGATCACCTGAGGTCGGGAGTTTGAGACCAGCCTCCAACATGGAGAAACCCCGTCTCTACTAAAAATACAAAAATTAGCCGGGTGTGGTGGCAGGAGCCTGTAATCCCAGCTACTCGGAAGGCTGAGGCAAGAGAATCACTTGAATCCAGGAGGTGGAGGTTGATGTGAGCTAAGACAGAAGGCCAGGCATGGTGGCACTGTGGGAGGTAGAGACAGGTGAATCACGAAGTCAGGAGTTCAAGACTAGCCTGGCCAAGATAGTGAAACCTTGTCTCTACTAAAAATACAAAAAAAAAATTAGCTGAGCATGGTAGCACATGACTGTAATCCCAGATACTCAGGAGGCTGAGGCAGAGAATTGCTTGAACCCGGGAGGCAGAGGTTGCAGAGCTAAGATCGTGCCACTGCACTCCAGCCTAGGTGACAGTGAGACTCTGTCTCCAAAAAAAAAAAAAAAAAAGATACAGCTGGACACAGTAGCTCACACCTGTAATCCCAGCACATCGGGAGGCCAAGGCGGGGAGATCACCTGAGGTCAGGAGTTTGAGACCAGCCTGACCAAAAAGGTGAAACCCTGTCTCTACAAAAATTAACCAGGCATGATGGCAGATGCCTGTAATCACAGCTACGTGGGAGGCTGAGGCCAGAGAATCACTTGAACCCGGGAGGCAAGGCTGCAGTGAGCCAAGATAGTGCCACTGCACTTCAACCTGGGTGACAGAGTGAGACTCTTGTCTCAAAAAAACAAAAAAAATATCCTACACCATTTAAAAAAATGTAAAAACTACAAAAAGGAATACAATGAAAAAAAGTGGCTTAGACTGGGTTCCTGGTCATTTTCTAAGAGGCAAAAATGAGTTTGGGTGTGAGTATGTGAACATCTAGAAATAGAATGACTCTTGCATACCCTATGTAGCTGCATTTGCCTCCTCCTTTCTTATGTTAATAACAGCAACAACCTCCTTGGAGGTTATTCTTATTAGCTCATGCAGATTCACACTGATTTAGTGGCTGTGTAATAATCCACCGAATGGGTATGTCATCACTTATTTAAATAGTTCTAGGTCTCAGTCTTTTGCTACTACAAACAGCATTTCATAATCATTATCTCCTCCATATTTTTTGATTATGTACCTCATCAATAAAACATTTTATGCGATTCTAATATACGCATATTTACTTATTCAATTATATCCACCACTCATTATAAAACACATATGAAAAAAATCAAAGATAAAAAAATCTAAAAACATCATTATGTGAAATAAAACGTTCTCATGAAAATATTAACATTAAAAACAATGAGATTGAAAAATTGCTTAATACTGGATAAATATTCAAAGGCCTGGCTTGGAATCAAAATTTTATTTTGGAACCTGACTTCGTTTTTTTTTTTTATTTTTATTTATTTATTTATTTATTTTTATTGAGACAGAGTCTCACTCCGTCACCAGGCTGGAGTGCAGTGGTGTAACCTTGGCTCACTGCAACCTCCGCTTCACGGGTTCAAGCAATTCTCCTGCCTCAGCCTCCCGAGTAGCTGGAAAAACAGGCGCGTGCCACCACGTCCAGCTAATTTTTTTGTATTTTTAGTAGAGACGGGGTTTCACCATGTTGGCCAGGATGGTCTTGATCTCTTGACCTCGTGATCCGCCCACCTCGGCCTCCCAAAGTGCTGGGGCACCTGACTTTGAATGGCCATCACAGTTTGAAAAGATTACCTACAAAAATACATCTATCCACACATCGCATCCTGCTGGCCATGTTGACTATGCTGTGGTATTCATGCATTCACGCTGATTTAGTGGCTGCATAATAATCCATTGAATGGATATGTCGTGACTTATTTAAATAGTTCCAGGTCCCAGTCTTTTGCTACTACAAATAAACAGCATTTCATAATCATGAAAACATTTTCATAATAATCTTCCCCAAGCCAATCATTTGTTCTTGCAAACTAAATAGAAAGTGTTACTTATTTATCTGAGATAGGGGTCTTGTTCTGTCACCCAGGCTGGAGTGCAGTGGTGTGATCATAGCTCACTGTAGCCTCCAACTCCTGGGCTCAAGCGATCCTCCTGCCTCAGCCTCCTGAGTAGCTGGGACTACAGGCCTACACCATCATACCTGGATGTATTTTTAACAGATGAGTTCATTCTGTTTGAAAGATTTAGAGGTTAAAATTCTATTTTCAACATTTCAAAATCAGTAAAAATAAGAGTTTTTTTTTTTTTTCTAAGATGGGGTTTCACCATTATGGCCAGGCTGGTCTTGAACTCCTGACCTCAGGTGATCCACTTCGGCCTCCTAAAGTGCTAGGATTACAAGTGTGAGCCACTGCGCCCAGCCGAGTTTTTTGTTTTTTTTTTTAATTTTTTTTACATTTTTTTTTTAAGAGATGGGGTCTCACTATGTTGCCCAGACTGGAGTGCAGTGGCTATTCACAGGTGCAGTCCCTCTACTGATCAGCATGGGAGTTTTTGACCTGTTCCATGCCCGACCTATGCCGGTTCACCCCTCCTTAGGCAACCTGGTGGTCCCCCACTTCCAGGAGGTCACCATATTGATGCTGAATTTAGTGTAGACACCTGACTGGCATAGTGCACTACAGCCCAGAACTCCTGGACTCAAGTAATCCTCCAGCCTCAGCCTCCCGAGTAGCTGGGACTATAGGCATGCACCACCGCACCAGGCAAAATAAGAGTTTTTATAAGTCACATTGTTTTGGCCATAGAATAACACATAACAGAGAAAGAAAGCCCTTTCAAGCATCTACTTTTTTTTTTTTTTTTTTTTGAGATAGTTTCACTCTTTTGCCAAGGCTGGAGTGCAGTGGCACTATCTTGGCTCACTGGAACCTCCACCTCCCAGGTTCAAGTGATTCTCCTGCCTCAGTGTCCCGAGTAGCTGGGACTACAGGCATGCGCCACCAAGCCCAGCTAATTTTTTGTATTTTTATTAGAGACGGGCTTTCACCATGTTGACCAGGATGGTCTCGATCTCTTGACCTCGTGATACACCTGCCTCGGCCTCCCGAAGTGCTGGGATTATAGGCGTGAGCCACTGCACCCGGCCACATTAAAAAACTTTTAAAAGTACTTTGTCAAAATACTAGGAAGCCTCTGTGTGATAAGAAATATTCCCGTGGTTGCCCGCCACCTCATAAAAAGATGTCACTGTGACTCTGGGATTCCCTATACATCCACTCAACTGGGTATCTTGTTGCAATATCTTGAGAGCGCAAGAACACAGGATGACGCTGAGTGACGCGGCCACCACCAACCCGTGAGCACTTGGAAATCCCATTTTTCCCTTGGGAAATGTCAGTGCCCTATGTAACACATACATTCTGCTAATGGACACAGTGAGGGTGCTGGCATAAATCTGAATATCAAAGATTAGAAAGCTGAATTCCTCTTTCACTGCCTTAAGATAAAAGTAATGATCAGTAGAAATTCGCATATAGTCTTCCTATATTCCAAAGAATCACCGTGTCTACTCTACTCTGGAGACCATAACTTCATAATAATAATTATAATTAAAAAAAAGAAAACAATCAAAATGTCCAACAACAGAAACTTGTTAAATAAACTATGGGGCCGATATCTATATTATGGACTACTATGGAGCCATTAAGATGATGATACAGACATATGAGTATATGGAGTGAAAAAATATAAAACAGTATTGTAGAACAGTCCCATTCTTGTAAAAATATTATATGCATATACATACATCAAAAAGAGTCTGAAGAAATATCTCTCTCACAATAACAACAGTGGGTAGGTTACATGTGATTGTTATTTTCTTCCTTTTATCTATATATTTTTTGAGTTTCTATTAGTGAACATTTCTTTCCATGCTTACTAAAACAACTCTCATAAGAAACAGCCGAATACCTGCATCTGGCTGTGTTCTTATCTGTAGAATGCATTTTCCCTTGTGCTAGACTAATAAGCCAGTTGTGTTTTCTAAACCATCCATCTCAAAGTCTTTGAAAGGCATCCACAATCTTAGGAAACAATTTTAGAATTTCTAATAATATTTCAGAAGCACAGCTTTGTGGCTTTAATGGATCCCACTGCTTAGGGATTCTTCATTAATTTGTGAACATAATCAGAAGAAACACTTTTATTTAAAAATTCTTTGGCTTCTTAAAGGCTATTAAAAAAAACACAGAGTTTAATGAATATATATTTGTGACAAAGACCTTATGGTGGTTTTAGAGAGAGTCACAGGATGTTTGGATGTGGCCAAATATCGCATCAGATTTGCTTCTTTTCCTCTCTGTCCTGATGCTGGATCTGCTCTTTGTTCGAAGGTGCTTCTGGTGCCTTTTCTAAGCCCCAAGTGTCACCTCACAAATGTGCTTAAATGCTTAACTCCACATTTCCTAATGTCTTCATACTTGTGACCCCCTCCACCAAAGATTCAGGAAGCTCTATGTCAGTTAATTACTTTGAACTGCACTGTCTTTTCAATGGTATGATTTTGGAGAATGTCTTCGTAGGCTTCTGTCACATAACATCCCATTGCCCTGTTCCTGTCTCCATGCCCATGGAAATAACTTCATTGGCAGAAAATGAAATCTGGAAATGTCCTCTTTGCCAAAGCCTGGAGAACTCCAAGTTGAATTCTTTTTTAAAAATTATTTATTTATTTATTTATTTATTTATTTATCAGAAATAGGGGTTTCACTATGTTGCCCAGGCTGGTTTTGAACTCCTGGGCTGAAGTGATCTCCAGCCGCTAGAGGAGTTGAAACGTCTGGCTGGGATGGCTTTTTGAGATCTCTGGGTTTGCTAATCGCTGGCTTCTTCATCTGCATTACTCTCCCTGGGACCTGTATTTGAGTTTGGTTGGAAAGTTTCTGAGGCATTTTCTTACTTCCTGAACAAAGAATATTGAGACTCTAACAAAATTTCAGTTAATCTTGGAGGAAATCGATTTTAAGAAACACAAATGCTCGCTGTTTGTCATCTATCCCAAAGGGTAGCTCTGCGACAGGGATGGACAGTGTGGGGAAACTGTGTGCACACAGCATTTGTGTGGAGTGCAGAACACGGGGCTTTCTCCTGTGCTCCCTGTCCCCACAAATACTAGAGAAGAAGATCTGTACACTTCTTTAAACGTACTAATTAAATATCTCTTCTCTGCACCAGTATGTGCAGGGCTGGACTGGCTTGCTGGTGCCTGTATTTCAACCCCTTTTAGAGATATGACCAGATTTACGAGTTCATTAGGCAAAACTTCCAGATGCTTGTATTTAAAGAAGTTATTATAAAAAGGGATTAATTTAGAAGAAACCGCTTTAGACTAAAGAAGTAGAGGAAGTGTGAACTCACCTGGGGAGCAGGTCACTGAATCCTTCAGTTGCTTGGCTTTGGTTGTCACCTGTTTCAAAACATAAAAGCAAAAATCTTACTTTCCATGTACCTACTGTAGGCTGAGTGAAACTTCCATGTAAGCTCCATGTGAATGAACAGGGTTCACTGGATCTTAGGCCTGAAAGACGCTCAGCAATTTGTCCATTCCATTAATGTAATTAACAAGGAAACTGAGGCCCAGAGAGATTAAATGGATTGCTCCAAAACACCCATCTGCTCAGCAGCAGTATCAGGATGAGAACTCACATCCCTGGACTGCTTCTAGTTCAATGACAGTTCCATTATACGAGGATGCCTCTTAAAAGATACTACTTTCAAGGCCAGACATGGTGGCTCACACCTATAATCCTAGCACTTTGGGAGGCCAAGGTGGGTGGATCACCTGAGGTCAGGAGCTTAAGACCAGCCTGTCCAACAGGGTGAAACCCCATTTCTAATAAAAATACAAAGAGTAGCTGGGCATGGTAGTGGGCACCTGTAATCCCAGCTACTCAGGAGGATGAGGCAGGAGAATCGTTTGAAGCTGAGAGGAGGAGGTTGCAGTGAGCCAAGATCATACTACTGCGCTCCAGTCTGGACATCGGAGTGTGACCCTGTCTCAAAAAAAAAAAAAAAAGATACTACTTCCACTATGCAAACAGGTCATTTTTTAAACCTAAAATTTCCAGAAATTGAATATCTTTCTTCACTGGAGGTTATTTTGCCACTGAGTATTACAATCAGCGGGGAAAATGACATTTATGCTAACGGTGTTATAAAAGTCCTTCCTTTCTGCAACCTGGAAGGAAACCCTAAGACCATCTGAGATTGACATTAGATGAAGAATTTATTAGTGGAATGGGGCAGCTGCACCCAAGAACCACGATACCTTTATTCATATGAATGTGGGTCCACAAAAAGAATTTGGTCTGGTGATAATTCTTTTTTCTTTATATAAATGGTATCATATTGCGTGCCTCATTCTATAGCCAGCTCTTTCTTCATTTAACAATGTCTTGGAGATCTACATATAGATTTGTCTTATTTTTGTTTTATCTTGTTTTTCTCTGTTAACTGATTTTTTGGTTGGTTGGTTGGTTTCTGAGACAGAGTCTCTCTCTGTTGCCAAGTGGGAGTACAGTGGCACGATCTCAGCTCACTGCAACCTCCGCCTCCTGAGTTCAAGTGATTCTTCTGTCTTAGCCTCCCAAGTAGTTGGGACTACAGACATGTACCACCACATCCAGCTAAGTTTAACTATTTTTAGTAGAGATGGGGTTTTACCATGTTGGCCAGGATGGTCTTGATCTCTTAACCTTGTGATCCTCCTGCCTTGGCCTCCCCAAGTACTGGGATTACAGGCACGAGCCACCGCGCCCAGCCTGTTTGTTTTTAAAGAGATGTTGCTATGTTGCAGTCTCGCTATGTGGCCCAGAATGGCCTGTAACTCCTAGGCTCAAATGATCCTCTCACCTCAGCCTCTTGAGTAGCTGGGACTACAGGTGTGAGCCACTGCACTTGGCTTTCCTTTGTAAAACTGAGATAAAATTTACAGAGTGTAATGTGCAGATTTTAAATGTACAATTTGATGAGTTTTGACCAAAAATCCCTGCCTATATAACACAATCAAATTACAGAACATTGGCTGGGCATGGTGGCTCATGCCTGTAATCCCAGCACTTTGGGAGGCCAAGGCAGGCAGATCACTTGAGGTCAGGAGTTCGGGACTAGTCTGGTCAACATAGCAAAACCCTGTCTCTACTAAAAATACAAAAATTATCCGGCATGGTGGTGTACTCCTGTAATCCCAGATATTTGGGAGGCTGAGGCAGCAGAATTGCTTGAACCCAGGAGATGGAGGTTGCAGTGAGCCAAGATCGTGTCACTAAACTCCAGCCCTGGCAACTGAGCCAGACTCTATCTCAAAAAAAAAAAAAAAGAAAAGAAAAAAGAAAATTACAGAACATTCCTATTACTCCAGAAAGTTCTGTTGTGCCTTTAATGCAATGTCTGTCCTGCCATAGACAACCACTATTCTGATTTCTATTGTAAATTTTAAAAAATAAGGAGTCAAATTTAATAATCTTTTTCAAATTAGTAATTAATTGCCCTAATGCACTTATCTAACAAGGTTATCCTTTCCATTTATTTAAAATATAACTTTCATTAAAGTTTCATTCTGCTGTATACCTGGGCTATTTTTCTGTATTTTTCTAGCCCATTAATCCATGTATACTCTCGAACCAACACTTCATGGCTTTAACGAAATTTGAAAGTAAAACATCAGAAAGCATAATTGTTAAGAGCTGAGACTCAGGCAGATGTGCTATTCAATCTCGGTTCCACCTCTCAGCTGGGTAACAGACAGTAATTTGCCATGCTTTCTCTATTTCATGTATTACCCTCTGTAATGTGTGGATACCACTACTAATACCATTTGCCTCTTATGGATGTTTTCAGTTTGAAACAAACCCTTACCATGATACCTGGCAGACAGTAAAGCCTCAGTAAATATTACCTGCTATAACTGAAATAGATCATTTGTTTTCCATTAATACAAAGAGCAGAATTAGAGAGAACATTTAAAGCTGCTTGGAAACACTTTTCAATTTTGTTGCCTACTCTATAGATGACTTTGCTTCCTACTTAATGTAAGCAAACTGAAGTTATCCAACATGAGCTTCCTTGACTTCTGAATTTCCCAGCTCAAAAATTTAATTCCTCCACCATATATCCATCCCTTCTTTTATTCTAATTCAAAGAAATAAATGGTATTTTTTCCCCTTGAGGTTAAATCTGCCCCTTGAATCCTCAAAGAACTATGCTCCATCAATTATTTGCTTTCATCTTCAACTTCTCCCTATCATATACATCCCATAAACCTTCAAACTTAGCTCAAGTAGTCTCTACTCTAAAAGACAATCTTCCCTTGACCTTATCTTTTCTATTCTACTTGGCATTCATGAAAGTACCTCCTAGTTTTCCTTCTTTCTCTGAATGTTCTTCCACTGGCCTCTCCTATATATTTCTGCCTCTTGTTCCCTAATAGAAGTGTTCCTCAACAGTTTGCCCTTGCCATTCATGTTCTTTCCACTTTCTACTCTGGTATCTCATCCCACCAATTCAACAATACTTTAGAAAAGAAACGATTAACCTATGTCTCTGGCCCTGACCTGTACCTTGGAATGCCAGTCTCACAGAAATTGACCACATAACAATGGATCCTCAGATCTGAAAAGGACTTCAGCTATGTAACACTAAGCTTACTATGCACTAGGCATTGTTCTAAATAAGTTGTGTGTGTATATACATATTCCTCACAGTAGCGATATTAGGTAGGCACAGACTGTTATCCTGAATTTACAGAATCTGAGGCCCACAGAGAATAAATAATATATCCAAGTTAAACAGTGAGAAGCTAAACCCAGACAAGCAGGGATCCAAAATCATTGCCCTCAATCACCATAACATAACTACCTTTTAGATCCAAATCTTTCACTTTATAGAAGAAGAAACAAGCCAAGTGCTCTTTCTGCTATACTACATGGCTTCGCTTTCTAACTACCATTACATCTCTTAGAGGTCTCCTAGTTCCTGAAACTAAACAAACCAAAAAATAAACTCATCAGTTATTCTAATAAAATCGACTTCTGTGTTTTTTTTTTCTCCATGGCTTAATAGTTTTATCATCCAAGTCACTTAGGCTCAAAATCTAAGAGTCCACTTTTGGACTTTTCTTTCCATCCCAGCCACTTGCTTCAGGGTATCAATTCCATCTGTTCCCTCTTCTCTTAGACCTCCACCACCTACACCAGTCCTTCATTCTCACTTGATCAAACTAATATAACACCTTCTAACAGGTCCCTAACTTAATTGTTAATAATTAATGACTGATACCGAGTGTTTTCTCATGTGTTTATTGGACATCTGTATATCGTCCCAGGAGGAATATCTATTAATATCCTGTATCCATTGCTTATGTGAGGTCATTTAACTTTTTATTATTGAGTTGTAAGATTATTATTATTTTTTTCCTTTTTTTTTTTTTGAGATGGAGTCTGGTTCTGTTGCCCAGGCTGGAGTGCAGTGGCACAGTCTCAGCTCACTGCAGCCTCCACCTCCCAGGTTCAAGTGATTCTCCCACCTGAGCCTCCTAAGTAGCTGAGACTACAGGCACACGCCACCATGCACAGCTAATTTTTTGTATTTTTAGTAGAGACAGGGTTTCACCATGTTGGCCAGGCTGGTCTTAAACTCCTCACGTTAGGTGATCTGCCTGCCTCGGCCTCCCAAAGTGCTGGCATTACAGGTTTGAGCTACTATGCCTGGCCAGAGTTGTAACATTCCTGATGTGCTCTGGGTACATGTATTTTATCAGATATAAGATGTGCAAATAAGTTCTCCCTTTCTTTGAGTTACCTTTTCACTTTCTTGATGGTGTCCTTTGACTCACAAAAGTTTTTAATTTTGCCGAGGTCCTATTTATCTATTTTTTTTAATTTTGAAGTTTTTGGTTGCTTGTGCCTTTGGCCTCATATCTAAGAATTCTCTGCCAAATCTAAGATCAGGAAGACTTAAGAGTTCTAAATTAAATTAGACTTCAGCTGGGCACGGTGGCTCACGCCTGTAATCCCAACACTCTGGGAGGCCAAGGCGAGTGGATCACCTGAGGTCAGGAGTTTGAGACCAGACTGACCAACACAGAGAAACCCCATTAAAAAAAAAAATTAGACTTCAATTTCTTTCAACAACGTTATATAGTTTTCAAAGTTAAAATTTTTCACTTCTGTTAAATTTATTCCTAAGTATTTTATTCTTTTTGATGAAATTATGAATGTAATTATTTTCATTTTCAGGTTGTTCATGGTAAATGTATAAAAAATAAAACTAATTTTTGTGATATTAATATGTATCCTGTAACCTTGTTAAACTCATTTATTAGTTCTAATTTTTTGTGTGTGGATTTCTCAAGATTTTCTATATATAAGATCATGCCATCTGCAAATACAGAATTTTACTTCCTTTTTTTAAATCTTATTTCTTTTTCTTGCCTGATTGTCCCGGCTAGCACTTCAAGTACAATGCTGAATAAAAGAAACAAGAGTAGGTATCCTTATTTTGTCTTGATCTTAGCAGGAAAGCATTCTGTCTTTTTTGTTTTTTTTTTTTTTTTAGCATTGTCTTTCACCAGTAAACATGGTGTTGTAGGTTTTTAGTAGATGCTCTTTCATCTGGTTGAGATACTTCTCTTTGATTACTACTCTGCTGACTGTCTTTATAGTGAAAGGGTGTTGGATTCTGTCACTTTTTTTTTTTTTTGAGATGCAGTCTTGCTCTGTTGCCCAGGCTGCAGCACAATGGTGCGATCTTGGCTCACTGCAACCTCCACCTCCGGGTTCAAGTGATTCCCCTGCTTCAGCCTCCCGAGTAGCTGAGACTACAGGTGTGTCTACCACACCTGGCTTTTTGTAATTTTAGTAGAGATGGGGTTTTGCCATGTTGACCAGGCTGATCTCAAACTCCTGACCTCAGGTGATCCACCTGCCTTGGCCTCCCGAAGTGTTGATATTACAGGTGTGAGCCATGGCACCTGGCTCAAATACTTCTCTTCAGATGATCATGTGATACTGCTTTTTATTCTACTGACATGAGGTATTTACATTAATTGATCTTGAGATGTTTAACCAACCCTGCATTCCACTGCATTCCAGGGTTTAATGCCACTTGATCATGGTGATGAATGTTGTTGTTTTTTTTTAGATAAATATTCACCTAGGCTGAAGCGCAGTGGTGTTGATTATAGCTCACTGCAGTCTCCAATTCCTGGGCTTAAGTGATTCTCCCCATTTAGTCTCCTGAGGAGCTGCAACTACAGGTGCACATAACAATGCCCACTCCATGATGATAATTCTTTTTACAAGTTGCCAAATTAAGTTTGGTGCTATTTGTTGAGATTTTTTGCATCCATGTTTATAAAAACATTGGTCTGTAGTTTTCTTGTGATGTCTTTGGTTTTGTATCAGGGTAATATTGCCATCATAAAACGAGCTGAGAAACATTCACCCCTCTTCCTTTTTTTTTTTGAGACCATTGCAATTTTTTAAATGTTTGGTAGAATTCAGTGGTGAAACTATCCAGACTTGGACTTTTCATTGTGAGTAGGTTTCTGATAACTACTTCAATCTTTTTACCAATTACAAGTCTATTAAAATTATTTTTTTCTATATGTCTATTAAAATTGTTTTTTTCATTGTGAGTAGGTCTCTGATAACTAATTCAATCTTTTTACTAATTACAAGTCTATTAAAATTATTTTTTTCTATATAAGTCTATTAAAATTGTTTTGCATTGTGTGTAGGTTTTTGGTAACTAATTCAATCTTTTTACTAATTATAAGTCTATTAAATTTTTTTTCTGATTGTTTTTAGACAGTTTCCTATGTCTTTCTAGGAATTTATTGATTTCACCTCTATCAGAACAATAGCCATCTAATTTCTTGACATACATCTGTTCATGGTAGTACTCCTTTATAATATTTTTATTTATATAAAATTGGTAATAATGTCTTTTTTTTTTTTTCATTTTTGACTCCAGAAATTTGAGTCCTTTCTCTTTTTTTCTAGGTTCATCTTGCTTAAATGCATGTTAATTTTCCTGGTATTTTCCAAGAATTGGCTTTCAGTTTCACTGATTTCTTTTTCTTTACTTTTTTCCATTACTTTCATTTCTGTTTGTATTAGTCTGTTCTCACATTGCTATAAAGAAATGCCTGAGACTGGGTAATTTATAAAGAAAAGAGATTGAATTGGCTCACGGTTTCACAGGCTGTAAAGGAAGCATGGCAGCATCTGTTTGGCTTCTGGGGAAGCCTCAAGAAACTTACAATCATGGCAGAAGGCAAACTGGGAGACAGCATTTCACATGGTCAGAGCAAGAGGAACAGAGAGTGAGAGGGAGATGGTGTATGCTTTTAAACAACCAGGTATTGTGAGACATCTTTCACCAGAATGGCACCAAAGGGGAAAATCCAACCCCATTATCCAATCACCTCCCACAAGGCTCCGCCTACAACATTGGTGATTACACTTTGATATAGACACAGATCCAAACCATATCACTGACCTATTTTTTGTTATTTTCTTTTTTCTATGTGCTTTAGGTATAGTTTCTTCTTTTTCTAGTGTCTTAAGGTGAAAAGATTAATGATTTGAGATCGTTCTTCTTTCTTAACATAGGGCATTTATAGCTATAAATTTCTCTCTAAGAAGTGTGCTAGCTGCATTCTTTAAGTCTTGGTATATCATGCCTTATTTTCATTCCTCTCAGATAATTTTCCAATTTTCCTCAAGATTTCTTCCATGATCCACTGATTATTTAGGAGTGTGTTGTTTAATTCTCAAACATCTGTTGATTTTCCCTATGTTTTTTTCTAATGCTGAGTTCTAATTTCATTCCACTGGGATTAAAGAACATACCGTAGATTATTTCTATCCTTTTAAACTTACTGATGTTTATTTGATGTCCTAGCATATAGTCTAAAGAATGTTCCATGTGTACTTAAGAAGCACGTACATCCTATTGTTAGATGGTGTGTTTTAGGAATATGTTAGGTCTAGCTGATTTATCATATTGTTCAAGTCTTCCTAGTTGATCTGTCTGGTTGTTTCATCCATTACTGAAAGGGAGGCACTAAAATTTCCAATCATTATTGTTGAACTATCTATCTCTTCCTTCAATTTTGTCAGTTTTTGCATCATGTATTTTGGTGTTCTGTTATCAGGTGTATACATATTTATAATTGTTAGATCTTCCTGAATTGGCCTGTGTATAAATGTCCCTCTTCATAACTTTTTTTTTGCTTTAAAGATTCCCAGAGGACATTGAAAGATGTATAAAGATATAGAATATATTGCATTTTACCTAAACAATAAATAAAGCACAATAGCATAATTCTAAGAAAAGCTTATGATCTAGTAGAATTTAAATTTTTCTCTGCTTCCTGCCCAGATCCATAAGTTATGATATATATGGTCACACAAGGAATTCATATAAACTTTTCATTTGAGGACAACTGGCAAAGTCACAAAAACATCTGACCTCAGAATCTTATAACCTAAGATTCATATAACTCTTTAACATCTTAAAGTCAGGCTACAGCCTTTCATATACATCGTTCTTTTCTTCTTATGTGAAGAACTAATATATTAAACATATTAATATATTTTCTTACAGACAAATGGATTCCTAACATCAAAATCCTGCCCAGTAAACAAATTCCAATTGTACGTGGGGATGAATTACCTTAGAGAATCATTCACTTAGCACTGATATTCTAGTATTAGAACACAGCCTCTACTGACTTAAAGTTTCCTGATACGTAGTCAAAACCAAGCTTCCTGTTTCTATAGAGTCACCGACTCAGTTTGAGAATAGTTAGAGTTGCCTTATGCTGGTAGTGGATTCTGAATACAGTATCTATCATAATTTGGCTTATCTATCACACATAATCTGAGTCCTTCAGATCATTATTGTCAAACAATGAAAATGATCTGATGTCGTTATTGTCATTTTGGGGTCATACCCTTTTTTTTCACACTTAAAAGGCAACTTACAACTTATAACATGCTCATTAGATAGAAGCAAAGCACAGTCGATTTTCCAATTCTGTGTGGTCCAATGTTAATATTCAAGTCATTATGCAAAGTCTACATCTTCTGCTGTCATAAGACAGTTTCATAAAATGTTAACTGCAGTGACTTTTTCTTTTCTTGAGAATTTCCCTTATTAGTTTTTGTCTTAGGAGGAGCCAAGTACATGGCAGATGATGGCAAAATATTTTTGTCTGGGGGCAAGTTTGGCCTCCTCAAACGATCATTTATGATTCTAGGTAGATAAAGAAGTAGTGGTCTACTATAAAGCTCAATGCCCAGGGTGACTCAGTAAGATAGCAAGTCACTTTGAGAAAGTACACTCATCTTTCCATGACCACGGTCATCACCAATTGATTTCTCTCCTTTAGATCTGGATGACTTTCAGTAAAGTGGGTACCAATTTACTCTCAAAATGTTTACTGTTTCTCAGATAGTACAAAATAAAATTTTCAGCTACTTATTCTACTTTTATATCATGTGCAGTTTCAGAAGATATGGGACTTTTTTGTAGCCTCTTATTGGGAAAAGACATGTATTCTTACATAAGTTTCACACAGACGAGGCCTCCCCCGCTTCTTCTTTGGTACCTGAGGAACTAATATTGTGGGCTACTGGCTTCAGTGGGCTTTTGGACAATCCAGTGTGTATTAATAGTCACATGGATTGTAGAACTGTGGTGGAATATGTTTCACCACATTGTGATTCCAAGCAGAAAACACTTTCTAACTGCTCTTAATGCCCAAATTTATCTTTAAAATGCTCATGAAGTTAGGGTCCTATGATCTAAGTTTGAGACTTATGATAGGTAAGGGTAGAGTAAATTAAAAAAAACTAAAATAGATTGCATTCCCTCTAGTAAAAACACTGATGAGATTAGCAGAAAATCAAATTAGTAAATTGAAAATTATAGTTCATAGGGTAGAGTTTCTAGGATCAGTCAACAGTTACATGGTTACATATTTCTGTTCAATATAAAGAAGAATTTTACAATTTTCTGAGCTATGTAAAGTATATGTTCATATATCTGGCATCTTCAGGTAACTGATAAGTACTGAATCTGAGTAACAATTTTAAGTAATATTTTTCAAATTCTGGCTGTCAGGGATATTTTAAGTATTACTTTAGTAACAAAAATTATGTAACTGCGAAGTTTTCATTCGTTGAATTTACTCTTGGTCAACTTTCCACTTGAATTTAGCCCTCATTACAAGTGAGAACTACTACAGCATTCAAATACAAAGCATGCTCTGTTACTTGAACATTAAATAAACACTTTGAAAAACTATTTTTTTCTCCTCTCCCTTCTCCTAAATAAGCCACCTGAAAAATGTTTCCAACTGGTAGAAAGCAGTGCTGCTCATTCTTGTTATTTCTCTGATGCCTTTAAACTTTTCTGTGGATTATGTGTGCAGACAGAAAAATATGAGATAATTGTGTTCATCTTAACTTTTAAAAAAGGTCTCTCATTAACTGATTGACTCTGTAAGTAACGTGGATAGGCATTTCCCGGGAGAAAACATGCGAAAAGACAAATGTGTACTACTAGTTTTGTAGATACTGTTACTCTACCAGTGAACAACGTAACAACATATCTATGTCTAGTATGTAATGTGTGGATTTTAAATTGTTTGTTATAGAGCAGTTCCTCCAGTTACCCTATAAAATCGCTAGGAAAGTTGATCACTGTGTAAACTTCAAGCTGCATTTAACTTAGATCCACTCCTGCTCATTAATGCTTCTGATGAGTAGATTCTTTTTAAGAAACTCCAGGAGTACAAAGGGGACACAGTAAGATACAGGGGCACAAGGCAAGAGGAGTGCACACCTTGAGAATTAACACAGATGACAGGAAGATTTTTAGACTTTCACAAACTATGGAATTGCTGGTGGTCTTAGCCCATTGGTCTTAGCTCATCTCTAAAAGGCAGAGAGGTCCCTCTGACATCTGAGTTACAACAGCATAATAAAGATTGGGGAAAAGAGTAATTCCAGATCATAAATTAAGTTGTTTACTATGTAAATTCAGACATTTCATTTAACATTTGGGTGCCTTCAGATTTTCCACCTGTAACAATCTCTTGAAAATTCATTTCAGATCTAATGATGAGGTTTTGATTTTAAAATGGGAATTTTGTTTGTTTGAGATGGAGTCTCGCTCTGTCACCCAAGCTAGAGGGCAGTGGCATGATTTCAGCTCACTGCAACCTCCGCCTCCTATGTTCAAGTGATTCTCATGCCTCAGCCTCCCAAGTAGCTGGGATTACAGGTGTGCACCGCCACACACATCCAGCTAATTTTTCTATTTTTAGTAGAGATGGGATTTGGCCATGTTGGCCGGGCTGGTCTCAAACTCTTGATCTTAGGTGATCCGCCTGCCTTGGCCTCCCAAAGTGTTGGGATTATAGGCATGAGCCACTGTGCCTGGCCTAAAATGGGAATTTCTATTGATCCAGTTACCTTCTATCCCTACATGATACTGCTGTTAATGTTATTTTCTTGGTACTAATGAAAATTATAATCTTGTTTGTTGTATAACTATTCATTAAGCTGTTTTACATATTTATATTTTATAATAAGGAAAAATAGGTAATAAAAGAATATTAATAACTTTATGCCAATTTATTTCAAGATGTAGTTCAAAGAGATACATTCCTAAAAAAATCAAATGTTCTAAAATTTACTCAGGAAGAAACGGAGTCTTGGCTGGATGCAATGGCTCATGCCTATAATCCCAGTACTTTGGAAAGCTGAGGCAGGTGGATCACCTGAGGTCAGGAGTTCGAGACCAGCCTGGTCAGCATGATGAAACACCGTCTCTACTAAAAATACAAAAATAAGCTGGGTGTGGTGGCACAACCTGTAATCCCAGCTACTCGGGAGGCTGAGGCACGAGAATCGCTTGAACCCGGGAGGAGGAGGTTGCAGTGAGCCGAGATCGCGCCACTGTACTCCAGCCTGGGCAACAGAGTGAGACTCCATCACAAAAAAATTAAAAAGGAGGAGGAAGGAGGAGGGGAAGAAGAGGAGGAGGAGAAGGAGAAGAAGAAGAAATAGAGTTTTCTGGGGACGTGACATCAGCAAGACGGCTGACTAGAGGCCCCTAGTGCTCATCCCTTCCACAAGACAGCCAAAAACAATGAATAAAACACTATATTTTAATGGAAATAGCTAAAGGAGAGTGCTGGAGCACATCAAAGAAGTAACAGCAACCCTGGTGAGTGGAGAAACTCAGGACAGCCACATAAAGAACAGAAGGAAATGCTAGGCCTCTCCCAACCCATCCCCCAGGATCAGCTGGGAAAAAAGATAGGCAAGAGGATTCCAGAAGCCCCCACCAACAGCTTAGACACCTACGCACCTCACCACTGGGGTTACCTGCAGTCCTCATAGGCACTAAGCCCAGCCGAGGAAGTTGCAAAGAAGCTGCCCAGCTTTGTTTCCCAAGAGAAGTCGCCAAGACTGTGTTCCTCCCGCTGTGGCCTCCTGGCCACCATGCCACACCATCTTGGAACTGAAACTAATGCTGGAGTGTGTCTTACTCTGGGGGCTAGTAGTCATGGCACCCCTTCATCCCTGAGGCTAGTGCATCATCAAACCACCTCTGCTCAGTGGTCTGACATCCCCAGGCGGCTCAGCCGTGAGAACCTTTCCCTGTGGAACCAAGCAGTGGTGGAACTTCCACCCCTCAACCACCACTGCCTTGGGCTGGAGCTTAAGCACCATTTCTCCCTCCTGAGGAAAGGATGGTTTGACAGAATAGCTCCAGTTACCTCTGTCAGCTACAGCTGTCCTCTTCCCCTACAGGCCTGAGCTGGAACTGTGCACTGCCTGTGCTGGAAAGAGGGCTTTGCTGGAGCCCTGCATCTATGGTGCCTGGGCTGCCTGGGTAGTCATGCCCCTCTAGGCCAGAGCTACAGCAGGACATTGCCACCTGGGGAACTGGCACCTTGGCTGAGCTGAGAAGTTCTGCATCCCAGGGCTAAGCTGATGTACTACCCTTTGTCTTAGGGAAACAGAGCAGTGGGTGAGCTCAGACAACCCACCCTACAGGCCAAACAACTCTAGTACTCTGCTTCTCTGGAGCTAGACCAGAACCCTAGAGTCTGAGCTATTAAGACAACCCCCTCCTTGGAGAGTAGCATTATCGCTGTGCCATTTGCTGTCCCTCATGGCCCAAACAACAGCTATGCTTGATCGACCATTCTGGGCTACTTGCTGTCACTGCACTTGGACTTACAGACTGAGATACTGCTGAGCCCCACCATCTCAGGTTGTAGAGTTACCACTACATGGTGCCTCACATCCAATGACCTGTGTTGTCACTGAGCCCTATAGGTTCAGGCTCCTGAATCAAAGCCATATCATGGCCCCAAGCTCAGACCTCCTGAGAACACATTCTTCCCTGGAGTGCCAGAGCTGTGAACTGCTCCCCAGAGATAGCATCACAGCTACAACCTGACCTTCTAGACCTGAGCTGCTAGAAGGTGCCTCAGAGTCACAGATCCTAGCACTAAGGGCAACCTACACCCCACCCTGCCACAGAGAGCAAGATTGCACCCCAAGACCCAGGTGCCAAATAAGGTTCATAAGACCCTGAGCTTTGGACTCCAGCCCCACCACTGCTTTGAGCACTTGTACCTGGAATTTAGCCACTGTGGCAGCTGCTTGTCACCCATGCCAAATCTGACACCAAGAGGTATCCCCTTGGCTAAGTTTCTCCACTGTGGGGAAGATGAGGAAAGGACTCCAAAAGCCCCTTATACCAAGTAGTTAACAAACTATGCTGCTGCTGCCACAACCACAAATGTCTACACCCTAGGCCACGGAGGCACTCACATTTATTACAAATGTTGAATACAGATGAAGAAGCTGAACAGAGACTATACCACTGCACCTACCTGGAAACAGTTGCTATCTACTTACCAACTGGCACTGTAAGACCCAACTACAGGTGAAAGTCTTTCTCTATGTATGAAAGCCACTCTAGAAAGTTTGGAAGAGTCTACTGTTTCACAACATGTACAGACAGCAACAAAGGGACACAAGAAATATGAAAATCAAGTAAATATAACATTACAAAAGGAACACAATTCTTGAATAACAGACCCTAATGAAAAGGAATCTACAAGCTGCCAGTATAGAAATTAAAAAGTAATGATCTTAAGGAAGCTCACTAAGATATAAGAAAGTATAGATAATTAGGAGAGAGATACAAGACGGCCACGTAGCAGCAGCTCAGGATTGTAGCTCCCAGTGAAAGCGCAGAGAGTGAGTGGATGCCATAATTGCAGACGAACTTTTGATGCCCATGAATTGGAAGATTCCTGGCAAAGGAGCCACATGGGTCACCAGCGTGACTCTTTTGGCTGGCATGGCTGTTTTGTTGGCGCCCCAGCGCGGCGCTCCTTGGTGTGGAGTATACGGGACTGGGTGCCCTTTTAGTCGGGCTCCGCTGGTCCCATCCCCACAAGGAAAACAGCAAGTGGAAGCGCTGAGGACTGAGAGTTTCACAGAAAGCACAGCGAACCCGGGAAGGTCCGGCTCTGTGGGGATCGAGCATCAGCCAAAGGAAAACTAAGAAACAGAAAAAACTTCATCACCGGGCGGAGATAGATCCAACATGGCCACGTAGCAGCAGCTCAGGTTTGTAGCTCCCAGTGAAAGCGCAGAGAGTGAGTGGATGCCGCAATTGCAGATGAATTTTTGATGCCCACAAACTGGGAGATTCCCGGCAAAGGAGCCACATGGGTCA
>CAUYQU010099009.1:0-23368 GCA_963574635.1 Cheracebus regulus
GGGGAGAAATGCCAGATATAGGTGAAGGGGAGGAAGGCAACAAATTACACTGCCACGTGTGTACCTATGCAACAATATTGTATGTGCTTCACATGTACCCCAAAACCTAAAATGCAATAAAAAATAAAATTAAAAAAAAAATCAATAGCTATAATTTCTATTCAAAAAATTACTTCCTAATCACACTCAGATCCAAAAAGTGTTTCTTACCTTTTGATAATGCCAGGGAGTGGTAATGTCCACAGGAAACTTGTATTATTTTTATACCAGTCAGAGTTGTTATTTTCCTATAATAAAAATAATACAAATTCATTAATCTTTATTTAGAGTAAGTTGTCCAGGGGACTACAGATATTTAAAAGTATCTCAGGTAATACATCTGGTCCAGAAAAACAATTTGATCTTCTTGTATTTCTGTAGTGCCTTTATTCCAAAGCCCTCAAACTGTTTTTACATGATATCAACATGTACAAAGGTATAGGACAGAATCCAAAACAGTACATAATGCAAAAGCAATTGTTACTGGACTCCAATACAGTATCTAATGTACTAATTTTAGTCTACATTTATTAGCCTAAAAGAAAAATAATTTTTTTCTACATATATAGTATAGAGCTTTAGAATTTATAGAATACCAACATCTTCATCATCAACGAATTTAAGCCCTGATTTAATAAAGAAATTATTAGGTTAAATCATACAAAATTACCACCATTTTTGTGGATCAAAACCAGATAACTATTAGTAATTTCCTTTTTTTTCCCCCTACACAGGTGGAGTCTTGCTTTGTTGCCCAGGCTGGAGTGTAGTGGCGTGATCTCAGCTCACTGCAACCTCCACCTCCCAGGTTCAAGTGATTCTTCTGCCTCGGCCTCCCAAGTAGCTGGGATTACAAGCATACATCACAATGTCTGGCTTTTTTTTTTTTTTTTTTTTTTTTTGTATTTTTAGTATACAACATGGTTTCACCATGTTGGCCAGGCTGATCTTGGTCTCAAACTCCTTATCTCAGGTGATCTGCCCACCTCGGCCTCCTAACCAAAGTGCTGGGATTACAGGCATGGGCCGCTGTGCCTGTCCACTATTGGCAATTTCATAAGGTGAATCCAGTGAAACTCAGAGAGGTCAAATAGGTATGATGTTGTAGAACCAGACTCAAATTATGATCTTTTCATTCCAAATTCAATGCTTATTCCTCCAAGTCATATTGATCTCTTCCAGAATTTAATGACTGGAAGATGTAACAAGACATCACTTCCTAATATTAAAAAGCATGTGTTTGAAAATTCCTTAAGTATGTAATTCATAAACACAAAATTCAGAGCTGACTACTTGTCATATCTGTCCTGGGAAGTTGTTTGTGAGGAAATGTGATATTTCCCTCTATTTTACTAAGTAAGATATTAGGGTCTAGTGATTTATGACAAGCCAAAAGGTTATGGTGGGAAAAAAACTTGTCCTCTTCCACCTTTGGTTCAATATTTGGGGGCTTGTGAATTAACTGACAATAGATTAACAAGAGAAAAGACAAAGGTTATTTACAAGTGTGCTTACTATTGCAGAATATCCCAAAGTAAAGTTTTATATATGTCAACTTAATAAAAGGCGGGGTTTTGGGACTTCAGTGGGAAAGTATAGAAGGTTCTATTGGGCTTTTTGATGGGAATGGTAATGGGTGGTCTGTCTTCATGACAATTGAATACCCAGGAAACTCTCACTCAAGGAAGTTACTGGCAACTTTATTTTCAGGAGGCTCTGTTTTAGTGTGATAAGGGAAGTTCAGGTAAAATTTATGTCTGCATATTTTGCAGCTCAAGTGTTTCCACTTTACAATAGTCTTTATACCTACTCTGGAGGTCTAAGTGAGCCCTTACAGTTATATTCCAAGAGATAAAATTAAGATCAAAGGGTCACATCTCATTTCACTCTGCTCTAATTAAATAATAATTGGTATTGTAGTTTTTTTCCTGCCTTCTTCTCTCACTATACTGCAGGCCTTCAGGTTAGAAACTGTGTTTGTCATAGTCTTTTTGTTTGTTTGTTTTAGAGACAGAGTCTCGCTCTGTTGCCCAGGCTGGAGTACAGTGACATGATCTTGGCTCACTGCAACCTCTGCCTCTCAGGTTCAAGCAATTCTCCTGCCTGAGCCTGCCGAGTAGACGGGATTACAGGCATGTGCCACCATGCCTGGCTAATTTTTTGTATTTTTAGTAGAGACAGGGTTTTGCCATGTTGGCCTGGCTGGTCTTGAACTCCTGACCTCGCGATCCGCTGACCTCAGCCTCCCAAAGTGCTGGAATTATAGGTATGAGCCACGCCACCCAGCCTTTTTTTTTTGAAACTGAGTCTCCCTCTGTTGCCCAGGATGGAGTGCAGTAGTGCTGTCTTAGCTCATTGCAACCTCCACTTCTCAGGCTCAAGCTATTCTCCTGTTTCAGGCTCCTGAGTAGCTGGGATTACAGGTGCCTGCCACCATGCCAGGGTAATTTTCTTGTATTATTTGTAGAGACAGGGTTTCGCCATGTTGGCTAGGCTGGTCTCAAACTCCTGACCTGAAGTGATCTGCCCACCTTGGCCTTCCAAAGTGTTGGGATGACAGATGTAAGCCACTGCAGCTGGCCTGTCATAGTCATCTTTGTATCCAGGCATCTTGTACAGTGCCTGGCACATGATACTAAATATATTGAATAAATGAAGGAGAGGACTGAAATACTTACTTAGGTGTGAAATTTATTTCCTTGCATTCTCCAATCCCCAGCTGCCCTTCAGACCCAGCTCCCCATGCGAAGACCCTTCCTCTGTGGCACACAGCCAGGGAGTGCTCCTTCCCGCAGCTCACAAGATCAAACTTCAGGGTTTTCAATGCCGGAACTGGTTCTTTAGGAAACAAAACAAAACACCCCTCAACCACCACCACCACCAGATTATTAGTGTAACAAGTTTAAAACAGCACTTTTCTTCAAAAAGAAGGATCATCCAGATTTCTCGTCTCCTCCAATGATATTTTAAACTGAGACCGAAAGTTCATGCTAAATGTCTGAAGGAAGTAGATTCAATGTGTGTTACCCTGTCTTTATGGGATACAGCTCTGTTAAAATAATCAACTGGGAGACTATTTAGTTGAGATGGCTCCAGCACCTTGGGTTCCTACATAAACAAACCAAAACCGAACTCAGAGTGATTGATCATAGCCTAGGAAAATGAAACTTAAGGTTAACCAGTCAGAAACCACCAACTAACTTTAGAGACTAAAGCACCAACTAGAGACTTTACAAACCAGAAACTGCTGACTACTTCTAATAAGGGACTTTCCACTTTAACCAATCAAATATTTTCTTTGTCTTGCTTCCTGGAACACTGTATCAAAGGTTTCCCCTCGCATCTCCTTGCACCTCCCTCAGTGGAGCCCAACTGCTTGAGGTCTGGTGCTGCTCAGTTCATGAACTGCTGAATGTTCAAATTAACTCTTAAAAACATTTGATGTACCCAAGTCTATCTTTTAATGGCTGTTACTTAAAGGAGTAGGCATCATGGAGGGGGTAACCTCTAGGGTCTATGACACATGACCAAACATTCCTCTATGATGGTGTTAGCAAACCCTAGCAAAATAAAGGGACCCAGAAAAAAGTTGGGATCTCCTCCATTCTGCTCCTCTGTCTTCCCACCCTAAACACTGAAAGCAGGGAATCCCTTGCTCAGAAGGAAATTGGAAGGGAGCCTACCTCAGGAGTGTGAGAGGCAGGTGCTGGATCCTCTTACAATGAAAAGTGAAAAAATATGCCCCTATGGAGGCCCTAAATATGCTCACAAATGAAAACCACATCACATTTCCCTATAAGCCAATCTGAACTGTTTTCCCAAAGGGCCTGTCTCTGAATTATCAGAGTTGAGAACATCATACCAGTAAAGTTTTTGTAACGTTTAAGATTTTAAGATTTTGTTTTTCCTTTTATCTCTGTGATAATTTTTTTGAACTATTTACTGTCAGTCTATACAAGGCTAAAATTTCCCAAAGATTCATGCACTCGGAAAGACAGAAATTGGTACCATTTTTCTGGAGAACAATTTGGCATTAAGTATCATGTTAATGTACAAATGAAGTATCATGCCCTTCATTTCCAAATGAAGGTGATCAGACCTGAAAACATGCTACTATACCCTAAGAATGTGAGCTGAAGGCAACTGAGAATCAACAGATGCAGAAAGAGTTCTCTGCTCTCTTCTTATCTACCTAAAAGTAGGGCATAAAATCCTTTTGTGAGAAGCTCCTTCTCCTGCACCAAGAAGAGAAGGGTCACCTAAGATGAAGACTTGGCACTGGGATGAGTCTGCATAAACAACTCTAATAAAATAACCCTTATCTTCCATTAGAGTTTCCCTTATATTTTCTAGTCACTTTCCCCGAGTTCATTGTCCTTTAAAGTCCAAACCCCCTTTCCTTTGTTAAATATGATACACAAGCCCGTAAGTCAAAGCACTTGAGTTTCACTACTATTTTGCAAATTCCCATGCACGTAAATCCCCCATATGTAAAAGATTAATAAAATTGTATGCTTTTTCTCTTGTCGATCTGTCTTTTGTCAGTTAAGTTTGCAGGCCCCAGGTGCTGAATCTAAGAGGGTAGAGGAAAAATTTTCCTTCTCCACACACCTTTTGAAACTATTCTCAGCAAGTCATCAGATATGTGGTCAAATATTTGCTTACAAGAACATCAATCAGAATTATTTATAAAAGCCCATAGTGGGAAACAATCTACTTTCCACAAGAAGAGAATAATTATGGTATTCTCAGAGTTCAGAATGTTATGCAGCAATTTAAAATGTATTTTCAAAACATACACAATAAAAGGGTAATATGTTCACATAATAATGTTTGATGAAAACACAACGTATAGAGTTGCATAAATACTGCATATACAAATCTATAATGGCATGATTTTTATAAACATTAAATACATACATAGAAAAAAGAAGACAAGGAGAAAATGCATCAAAATGTTGGGAGTTATCTTTGGATGTTGGAGCTACAGGTGATTTCTTCCTCGTATTTCTACAATAATCTATAACGATTATTGTATTATCATATATTTTTAAAGAAAAAAATGCCCCAGGGTACTTCTAAGGGAGTTACAGGTGTCCAACCCGCAAAGCACGTTTGTAAGTTCAGGCTGCCTTCTCCAGGTAGAACCGTGCAGGCGAGGATTTGTCTGCAAGACAAGCCGGCGGGACCACATTTCTGTCCAGAGCAGCGCGGACTGGCTTAGTTTTGACTCTCAGTTTCGCTTTGAACTTGAATTGGAAACCGAAACTAATCCCAGGAGCGGCGGGAAAACGAAAGTGAGGACGTTGCGCTTCGGTAGCACAGGGCACGATTCTCCCGGTTCCTTTGGCTCCTCGGGTCCCGAGGGATCCGAGGCTCCCAGTACCCCTGCCTGCCTGGCCTGTGGCGCCCAGCACCTGAGCCGCACCCCGCACCTGGACCCCCGCGCCCCGCGCCCCGCCCCCGTTTCCCTGCGCCCGGTACCCGAGCCCCCGCGTCCATGCACCGGGGTCTCCGCGCCCCGCGCCTGGGGCCCGCGCTCACCTGGCAGGTCCCCGCGCGGCGCGCCCCTGCGGCCCAGCTGGCCGCGGCTATTCTCTCCGCACGAGTGGACCGAGGCGTCGGTCCGCAGCAGCAGAGCGTGGCGCTCCCCGCTGGCCGCCTGCAGTAGCTCAGCCCCGGGGCTGCCCTCCGTCCTCCGGCGCTGCAGCCCGCTGGAGCCGGCGCCCCAACAGAAGTACATCCCGCTTCCGCGCCCTGTCGCCTGCTTCGGATTCCGTCCTTCCCGCTGCGACAGGCTCCCGAACGCTGGTGAGTGGGTACGCGATGATTTCCTGGACTTCGGGAGGCTCACCCTGCCTTCGACCAGCCCCAGGAGGGCAGCCCTAACCCCACGTCAACTCTCGCCGCCTAAGCTTCCAGTGCTGAAGAGCAGAGAAGGCGCCCAGGGGAATGCATCTGGGTTTACTTCACATCCTAAGCCATTCATGAGTCATGAATGCCACTTTGGGCAAGTTACCTAATGCTTCCGTGCTTCAGCTATCACATCTACGAAATATGGACAGCAATTCAGCAAA
Organism: Cheracebus regulus; assembly: GCA_963574635.1. Lineage (NCBI taxonomy): Eukaryota > Metazoa > Chordata > Mammalia > Primates > Pitheciidae > Cheracebus > Cheracebus regulus. Next base: position 6,117 of record CAUYQU010099009.1, read on the forward strand.
TCTAACGTGTTGGGATAATTTAACCTATACATAAAATGTTAGAATAATACCTAGCGTGGTTAATAAAGCATCTGAGTGCCCACCTCCTTCCAGACCTTTTTTTGGCACTGAAAATAAAAGGGTTTTTTGTTGGTTTGTTTTGAGACGGATTCTCGCTCTGTCGCCCAGGCTGGAGTGCAGTGGCGCGATCTCCGCTCGCTGCAACCTCTGCCTCCCGGATTCAAGCAATTCTCCTGCCTCAGCCTCCCAAGTAGGTGGGATTATAGGCTTGCGCCACGATGCCCGGCTAATTTTTGTATTTTTAGTAGAGATGGGGTTTCACCATCTTGGCCAGGCTGGTCTCGAACTCCACCCCCTCAGCTTCCCAAAGGGCGGGGATTACAGGCATGAGCCTCCGCGCCGGCCTGAAAATACAATCAGTGAAAGACAAGATCCTGGTGGTGCGTTTTCGCTCTCCTGCGGGAAAGAGAACATAAACAGATTAACACATAGTGTAATATCCAGGGGAAACGAAAAATACAATAGGAACTAGAGTGTAGAGGAAGAAGGCACTGGTATTTGAGATGATATTAGGGAAGAGCTTCCTGATGAAGTGATATTTATGCAGAGAGCTGAGGGGACATGGGAAATGAGGGAATGAGTCCTAATCCTACGTAAGGGCAGAGAGGATAAAAAGAAGCAGTTGGAAGGTTTTGAATAGAGAAGAGCCATGGTGTGACTTTAGTTTTTAAAGATTTATCTGGCTGCTGTGTAAAAAATAATAGGACAAAAATGGAAGCAGAAAGTCAGTTAGCAGAGACTACTTAAGAGTCCAGGTCAAGTGACATCCTGGAAGGAAAGAGAGGTGAAGTTATTAGATTCAAGAAGTGTTTTGAAAGTAAGAATTCACAGATTTGATGATGGATTAGAAATTGGGGGGAAAGAAGAAAAGAGATTAGGAATTACTCCAGGGTTGGCCTTAGGGGTTACTCCAGGGTAAACTCTACTGGGCTGGGAAACCCTGAGGAGGTGCAGGTTTAGAGCTGCGTGGGTATGGAGTACAGATTGGTAATGATAACTGTGAGATGCTTGTTAATCAAGAAGGCGATAGGATAAACTGTTTTGGAGTTGTAGAGAGAAGTTGGGGTGGAGTCAGAAAATTGGGAGCCATCATGAGATGATGCTTAAAGCCAGATGGCTGAATGAGAACATCCAGTGGGTGAGTGTGGCAACAGTGTAGCAGAGGCTAGAGGACTGATCATAGGAGGAAAACCAGAAGCGGGAGTTACAGAGCAAGTAAAGAATAAGGGAAGGATCAATTCTGTCAATTGCTTGTGGAACAAGTTAAGGGTTGAGCACTGATTTTTATTTATTTATTTATTTATCTATTTATTTATTTGTTTGTTTTTTAGATGGGGTTTCCACTCTTGTTGCCCAGGTTGGAGTGCAGTGAGGTGATGTCAACTCACTGCAACCTCCACCTCCCAAGTTCAAGCGAGTCTCCTGTCTCAACCTCCTGAGTAGCTGGGACTACAGGCACACACCACTATGCCCAGCTAACTTCTGTATTTTTTGAAGAGACGGGGTTTCACCATGTTGCCCAGGCTGGTCTCGAACTCCTGACCTCAGGTGATCTGACTACCTCAGCCTCCCAAAGTACTGGGATTACAGGCGTGAGCCACCATGCCCAGCTGAGCACTGGATTTTAGATTTGGGAATTTTGACAATGTTAGCCATCATCTGTTGGGTCTGTCCCGCAGTCCCTGGCAGATGGATGAAATGAGTACTCAGACACAAGTATGCAGTGTAAGAGCAGCTAGGTGACTGCCTGGCTCTAGTGGCCAGAGAGCAGCCCTGAGAAGAAGCCCTGAAGCTGCTTGCTTTTATTCAGTTCAGGCACAATGCCGAAAACCTGGAGCAAACACAACCTATAGGTTATTAAAATTTATTGTTCCCCTTTCAGGAACACCATGTGTGTGCACAAAGGTCATTCCTGTAAACAAGTAAACAAACTTGTTTAAGATAAATTACCCTACACTCCCTTGAACCTTGTACCTTGCTCTCCGCCCCGGAATTATAGAACAGCTGCCTTCAGAAGCCGACCTTTCAGGTTTATGTCCTTTCCCTATAGTTTTTCCCAGCACTCTGACCGATCCCCCACAATCATCAGCATTACTGATTTAAAAAAAAAAAAACTATTATAGAACCTACTTATAGAATTTCAATTCACCACTTTTATGACCATATTTCAAGTTATTTAAAGAACAAATGTTATTTATTTTTCTACTTCAAGAGTACCTGGAATTTGATAGATGTTAATAAGGGTATATTGGACAAATGGATTGATGAGTAGTGAGTCAGTGAATAGCATTCATATTTCTGGTCCTGTTTTACTATATACCAAATATAACCTTTTCCTGAATAGTAATTTCTTAAATATTTATTTTCTCAAGCACAAACTGTAAGAGTTTGGTATTATCACCATAAGACACTGAACCCTCATATTAAGTTATTTATTTAAAAAAAATTTTTTTTTCAAGACAGAGTCTTGCTTTGCCACCCAGGCTGGAATGCAGTGGCATAATCTTGGCTCACTGCAGCCTCTACCTCCCAAGTTCACGAGATTCTCCTGCCTCAACCTCCCGATTAGCTGAGATTACAGGCATGCACCACCACATCCAGCTAATTTTTCTAATTTTAGTAGAGACGGGGTTTCACCATGTTGGCCAGGCTGGTCTCAAACCCCTGACCTCAAGTAATCCACCCACCTCGGCCTCTCAAAGTGCTGGGATTACAGGCATGAGCCACTACGCCTGGCCTAAAAATTTTTTTATTGATACATAATAGATGTACATGTTTTGGGGGTACATGTGATAATTTGACACATTATCAAATTAAGGTATCTGTCTCCTTAAGTAATTTATCTTGAGCCAGCCACAGTGGTTTATACTTGTAATCCTAGCACTTTAGGAGGCTGAGGTGGGAGGATTGCTTGAGCTCAGGAGTTGGAGATGAGCCTGGGCAACATAGTGGAACCCCATCTTTACAAAAAGTACGAAAAAAAAAAAATAGCTGGGCATAATGGCACATGCCTATAGCTGAGATGGTGTCATTGCACTCCAACCTCGGTGACAGAGTGAGACTATCTCTTAAAAAAAAAAAAAAAAAGATTCTTTAGGTTGCAGGTGACAGAAAATAAGGCCCAAGCTCACTTAAGCAAACGGGAAAGGTACTTGCAGGTTACATTATTATTTTTCAAAAATGTTTGCTGCCCCTGTCCACCCTGTGACATCAAGCTTGAGCATGTGATTTGTTCTGGCCAATAATATGCAAGTGGAAAGCAACTTCAGGCAGATAGTTTAGAGCCAGCACTTCTTTTCCTACTCTCCTTTCCCTCTGTTACAACAGATGATTTTCTAGAGAGAGATTGCTCTATTTTACTGAGTCCCAGATTAAAAACAACAATCAAGCAGAGCTGCAGGTAGCCCATGGACCATAAGCAAAAAATAATTTTTGTTGTTGTAAGCACATGAGCATTTAGGAAGTATTTATGATTACAGCATGACTGTTTATGATTAAAGTCAAGTAACTGGAAAAATCCACCAGGATGGCTGATTACGGGCACTGCTGTAAACAAGGACTTAACCAATGTCCTTAATGACTCAATTTCTCTGTCTCTTGCTATGAGGGCTTCATCTTCAGGCTCCATATAGTCTATCTTGCAGTTCCAGAAGCTCCTCTGAGATTGCAAGAGGGTTACAGCAACTCTAAACTTTATATATATCCAGCTCTTAGCTTCACAACCTGTGGACAGAAAAAATCTGCTCAAAACAAAAGTCTTGAGATTTGGCCCAATTTGGGTCATATGTCTGTCTACTTCTGAGGCAATCACCGTGGAAGCCAGTGAGGTGGTTAGTCAACCTTGTTGGGATGAAATCTCATCCCTGCACTTTCTGAGTGGAGTAGGCAGATCCCATATGAAAGTTTAGGCATGTTGCTGGAAGAAAGGGGAGACAGATGCTAAGGAGTTAAGTAATAACGACTTTCTTTATCAATCATGGTTATTATTATTCTCATTTTTGTGGGTAAGGAATTCAGGCTCAGAGAGTTTCGGTAACTTGCTTGAAGTTACATGGTGTGTATAATTGGCAAGTTTTTTTTTTTTGAAATGGAGTCTCACTCTGTCACCCAGGCTGGAGTGTAACGGTGTGATCTTGGCTCACTGCAACTTCTGCCTCCCAGGTTCAAGTGATTCTCCTGCCTCAGCCTCCCGAGTAGCTGGGATTACAGGCACGTGCCATGAAGCCTGGCTAATTTTTTTATTTTTTAGTAAAGCTCCACCCGCCTCAGCCTCTCAAAGTGTTGGGATTACAAGTGTGAGCCACTGTGCTGGCCTAAATGGCAGGATTATAACACTGATCCATTTGACTAGAAAGCTTGTTTAATTCTTACTAAAAGAGTCTTATAATACAACACTCTTTATTCCCACCAAGTGAGCCACCCACCTCAGCCTCCCAGAGTGTTGGGATTACAAGTGTGAGCCATTGCGCTGGCCTAAATGGCAGGATTTTAACACTGATCCATTTGACTAGAAAGCCTATTTAATTTTTACCAGAAGAGTCTTACAATAGAGCACTCTTTATTCCCTGATCTCTCCCTTCATGCCCCCTAATGGCACTTCCTTAAAACCATTTAGCTGAAAAACTTCAATTCATCTTATATTTTCTTGGTACTGCAAAACTCTTGGGCAAGGTGTGGTGGCTCATGCCAGTAATCCTGGCAATTTGGGAAGTCAAGGGGGAGGACAGCTGGAACCCAGGAGTTCAAGACCAGTTTGGGCAACAGGGCAAGACCCTGTCTATACAAAAAAATTGAAAAGTTAGCCTGGCTAACATAGGTGTGGTGGTGCACACCTATGGTCTCAGCTACATGGGAGGCTGCAGCAGGAGGCTCACTGGGGCCCAGGAGATCAAGGCTGCAGTGAGCTGCATTCATTCCACTGCATCTGCTGCGGAAAATTTCATCTGACAAGAAACCCAAGCGGCACTCAGGGAAACAGAGGAACACACTTTATTACGCCGGCGGGCCCAGAAGGGTTCACACCCAAAAGTCTGGACCCTGGCTAAGAAAAGTACACAATTTTTATAGGTGAAGGGGCAGGGGAAGTAACTCAGAACTTTAGACAACGCAGCAGGTTTTAGACGACGTGGCAGTTTTCCTTAAGGTTTTTAGCTAGTAACCAATAAGTTGAGGTATAGTAGCAGAAAGAGGAAGTTATTAGCAGAAAAACAGGGGCAGTTTTAAAATAGGGAAGTTGCTGACTATGTGCTAACAAAATCCTGGGCAAAATTTCCACTTCATCCCTCGCTTTGATGATCTCTTATGGATGTTAGGGAGCATCATCATTACACCCTGGTGCCTGTATTTAGTGGCTTGTACCCACAGAGGGCCAGCAACTGAGCATTTGTTTTTCTAATTACCGTGGCTTCAATGAAGCACTGAAGTATGTTAATTAGGCAAGTGCTGAAGGCAAGGGCCAAGAAGATTATTAATAGCAAAACAGGAAGTGACATTTTATACCAGACATGGACAAGGAATGTCTCCCAAGGGACGACAATGATGACAGCACAACAGTAGAACAACAAATGCTGTCAGAATAGTTCTAAGTATTAAGATTTCAGTCCACATTTGCTGATTCAGTGGATCCTTTTTATTCTCCTGAGTGTTGCCTGTGGAAAACACAGGTCTGGGCTGGGCATGGTGGCTCACACCTGTAATCCCAGAATTTTGGGAGGCCGAGGTAGGTGGATTACCTAAGGTCAGGAGTTCAAGACCAGCCTGGCCAACAAGGTGAAACCCTGTCTCTACTAAAAATACAAAAATTAGTCAGGCATGGTAGTGTGTGCCTGTAATCCCAGCTACTTGGTAGGCTGAGGCAAGAGAGTCACTTGAACCTGGGAGGTGGAGGTGTGGTGAGCTGAGATCATGCCACTGCACTCTAGCCTGGGCGACAGAGCAAGACTATCTCAAAACAAACAAACAAACAAACACAGTTCTGATCACATCACTTATTTTTCTTAATAGTTGTAGGCCTGTTGCTTACAGAAATACAAAGAAAATCCTTTGCATGTAATTAAAGGCCTTCTATGATCCACTTGTAATTAACCTTTCTATATTTATCTCACTGACAGTTATAGTTATATACCCCCACCCCCCACCATGCATACACAGGGACGACTGTCACAGTGAGCTACTTGCCTTTTCCTACTTGCTTTTTCCTAAATCTATGCCTCTATTCATTCTGTTTTCTCTGTGGAATTTCCTTTTCCTCATTTCTTTTTATGAAAAAACATGTCTTAAATGTCTCATCTCTGTGGAGCCTTTGTTTTTCTTTCTTTGTTTCTTTTTTTTTTTTTTTTTCTGACACAGGGTCTCACTGTGTTCCCCAAGCTTGAGCACAATGGTGCAATCATAGCTCACTGCAGCCTCAATCTCCTGGGCACAAGTGATCCTCCCATCTTAAACCTCCCAAGTAGCTGGGACTACAGGTGTGTGTCACCAGGCCTTTAAATTTTTTTTGCAGAGACAGGGTTTCACTATGTTGCCCAGGCCGGTCTAGAACTCCTGGCCTCAAGCAATTGTCCAGCCTCAGCTTCCCAAAGTGCTGGGATTACAGGTGTGAGCCACCACATCCACCCTTGTGGAGCCTTTCTTAGATTCCACAACACCAATTACTCATTTTTCTAGGCTCTATAACAAATAATGTCTTTTGTACACATTCTAATATGGTTTGGCTGTGTCCCCACCCAAATCTCAAATTGTAGCTCCCATGATTCTCATGTGTTATGAGAGGGACCTGGCAGGAGGTAATTGAATCATCAGAGTGGGTCTTTCCTGCATTGTTCTCGTGACAGTGAATAAGTCTCACGAGAAATCTGATGGTTTTATAAAGGAGAATTTCCCTGCATGTGCTCTCTCTCTCCTCCCTGCTGAAATCCATGTAAGACATGACTTTGCTCCTCCTTTACCTTCCACCATACCTTCCACCATGATTATGAGGCTTCCCCAGCTATGTGGAACTGTGAGTCCATTAAACCTTTCCTTCGCAAATTACCCAGTCTTGGGCATGTCTTTATTAGCAGCATGAGAACAGACTAATGCACATTCCCACAACTTAATACCAGTTTCATATTGTATTGCCATATTATTCTGTAGTTAAAAAAAAAAAAGATCTTGGCCAGGCATGGTGGCTCACATCTGTAATCCCAACACTTCGGGAAGCTGAAGTGGGTGGATCACTGGGGGCCAGGTAGCCAAGACCAGCCTGGCCAACATGGTGAAACCCCATGTCCACTAAAAATACAAAAATTACCTGGGTGTAATGGTACACACCTGTAATCCCAACTGCTTAGGAGGTTGAGGCAGGAGAATCACTTGAACTTGGGAGGCAGAGGTTGCATTGAGCCGAGATGGTGTCATTGCATTCCAACCTGGGTGACAGAGTGAGACTCTGTTTCAAAATAATAATAATAATAAAATTTTAAAAATAAAAAATATAAAAAATCTTTACTGAATATCCACTATAGGTATAACATGGAACAAACAAAATACAATAATTACTATTCATCAGCATTTACTTTAGACTTTACAAAATCTTTCCAGCTATTTCCCTCATGTGTCCTCATAACCACAGAGTAGTAGGCATGAGAAGGCTTACAGAGCTGAGAGTAATTTGTCCTGAGCTTGCAGATGAGTAAGTAGAATAGTGTCCCTTTATCAAAGAATACCCACATATAAAAACAGAAAATCAATATAAATTAACTGTCATTATACCTCTAAAATAAAACTTGAAAATTATTTATACCTAATATTTTATTCCAATAGCCATTTTTCTTTTCTTTTCTTTTTTTTTAACTAATTTTTCCCTAACAGTGATTTATGGAAGGCAAGAGAATGAGAAAAGGAAAATAAAATGAAATGCCCCAACTGCCTACCCCATCTGTCTCTTTCACAATACATCAGCCAGTTTGAGCAACCGCCCTATAAGGTACATATTATCCACATAGTATCTATCTGGGCACAGCTATGAATAACTTAAGCCTCAGAAAACTCAAGTGATTTGCTCAAGATAACTAGTAAGGAAGTAGAGGATCCCAGAATCAACCCCTCTTTCCACTGAACAGCACTGACTCCATGTGAGGTGAGGAGGACATTAGAAAGGAGATGAGAGAGGATGAGCTTATAAAAGGTCATTACGGAGTGACTGGGGTTGAGGAGACAGAGATACACCAGTGAAGAAGGAGGAAAAGCGATCTGGGGAAAATTGTCAAGGGTCAAGTAGAAGAACATCTGAGAAGAAGTAGGAGCGCTGGAAGTCTCCATTGCTTTCTTTTGTCCTTTTCTTCCTAGACCATCTTTTCTTTAACTCCATTGTTCTGAGTTTGAAGCCTACACTCCATGCTTTCAGCTCTTAGGACATATGAAAAATAGAACACATTCCCTAATATGCTTACTTTTTTATTATACTCCAGCTGCAATCTCAGTCAAGTCACCTCCAGGTGGCTCCCTGGAATATTATCTAGTGTTTTTGTTTTGTTTTGTTTTTTTCACAAATGGACAAGACAATCGGGATGGCCTAGGACAAGTCAGTGTCACGGGGGGTGGGAACATTTGCTCAAGGGGGGGAAACCTTTGCTCAAACCTGCCGTTCTCCTTGTAGACAAGAAATGGTAGTTTTCAATTTGAACACTAGATGGAAGTATTAGTCAACTTAATCTCTTTAATCATGCCTTCTCTTTCTCAGTTGATAGATGTCAATGGTTGACATTTATTTTCGGTGGTAGTTTTATAATTATCCACATGAATTTTTATGGCTGTCTACCCCAAATTTGTTGCATAATTTTAATATTTAAATTACTTTTAAGAATAAGAAAAGTTACACTCATGTTATTACTATTACTATTTCTACTACAGCATTGTCAAAAACAGAACACTGCATTTATCAGCAATCTCAGCAGTCCTGACCTGGGAAGATAAAGGAATAGGGCCTCTGAATCCTAGAACTGTCATTCATACCAGCAGCTTCTTGACATGTTGCCCAACAACAAACTGAAGACTGCCTGAGATTTGTGTTTAAAACATTGTTTATCTTGGCCGGTCGTGGTGGCTTACACCTGTACTCCCAGGGCTTTGGGAGGCCGAGGAGTGGGGGGATCACCTGAGGTAAGCAGTTGGAGACCAGCCCAGCCAACATGGTGAAACCCGTTTCTACTAAAAATATAAAAATTAGCTGGGCGTGGTGGCATGTGCCTGTAATCCCAGCTACTCGGGAGGCTGAGGCAGAAGAACCACTAGAACCCAGGAGGCGGAGGTTGCAGTGAGCCAAGATTTTGCCACTGTACTCCAGCCTGGGCAACAAGAGTGAAACTCTATCTCAAAAAAAAAAAATTGTTTAACTTAATTTCTTAATCTAGTGGAGACTTCCATGCAAGTTTAGGTTGGTTTTATCTGCATATAATAAAGCTGTAATAATAATGGTTTAACAAATACAAGTTTATTTCTCTCACAGGTAAAAAGTTCAGAGGTAAGCAGCCAAGGGCTTGGGTGGCAATGCTATGGTTTTTCAGGGACTCAGTCACCTTTGTCTTTCTGCTTCATTTGAGGACCTAACTTTCATCCTGCAGGTCACCTCACTTTCTAAGATTCCAGCTGGAGTTCTAGCTATCACAACCCTATTCCAAAGGAGCTAAAAGGAAGAAAGAGATCATTATCCCAGAAATCCCATGAAACACTTCTGTGCACATCCAGTTAACCAAAACTTATTCATGTGGCTGTAGCAGTTGCAGATGTTGCTGAAAATGTAGTTTTTAGCCAGCACATTAAACTACAATTAAATTGGATTTCTGTTATCAAGGAAGGAGAGGCCAGGTGCAGTGACTCATGCCTGTAATCCCAGCACTTTGGGAGGCTGAGTCAGGAGGATCGCTTGAGCCCAGGAGTTTGAGACCAGCTTGGGCAACAGAATCGGATCTGTTTCCATTTTTAAAAAGACAAAAGAAAGAAAGGAGAGGAGAGATATTAGAGGGCAATGAGCAGTCACTCTGAGGGAGGAGACCCTTAATCACCCTTAAGCATCTAAGACCATCCCCCGCTTGACTTTCACACTGCATTTCAATAGGAGAAGTAAAGGTTAGCAGAGCAGGTGCCACCCTAATTGCCCTCCTATAGATCACAGGCATGGTGTGGAGAAATCTTTCTGGAAGCCATTGCTTTTACTTAAACATGATCAAACCCCCAGCGAAGTCACTATACCCCAGTCCTACTCCTAAGCTCAAGACCCTTTCACATGTAAATTCTAGTTGTAAGACAAAGACCCTTTCACATGCAATTTCTAAAACTATAAACCCAAGACCCTTTCACATGTAATATCTAGAGATGTAAGCCTATATAAACGCAGAGGTTTCCTTTGTTAAAGGAAACAGCTTGGCTGTTAGACTATGCCACCTTGCTCCCAGCTGAATAAATCACCCTTTCCTTCCTAGTTTGGTGTTTGAGAGGTCTGTTTCTTGCGGCCGCTCCTGCTACAACTCCACAACCCACCAACAAGGAATTGGAGATATTTGGTCCAGATGCAAGTGGTAGGCAGGATCTGCTTCATGAATGTGCAGAAAACTGAACATTTCACCTCAAAATAAGCTTCTTTGACATATTTTGAGATGACCGTTCAGAGGGCCTGCAGACAGGAGTGGCCCTGCAACGCTGTCTTTTGTGGGAGAGATTTGCATCTGTGGACAAGATAAAGTGAAAGAAACAATGGAAGCAAACAAGCTTTCTTGGAAGCCCTCCTTTGTCTAGATTTAAGAAAGGTTAATGGAGAGTCTGACATCTATTTATCAAAATTTACTGTCTATTCTCTTTGAGGGCTGCTACATGTGAGGTTTCATCTCTATAACAAGACCACCTTTGCTAGGCAGGCCTCCTCTTCTCTTCCTCCCATGACCTGTCTTGCCATAACCACCAGATTTATTGCCATAACTTGCTGTGGCCAAGCTCGGAGGCTTTATTCTTTTTTAAAATATAATTTTTTATTTTATTTTATTTTATTGAGACAGAGTCTCACTCTGTCACCAAGGCTGGAGTGGAGTGGCGCAATCTCAGTTCACTGCAATATCCACCTCCCAGGTTCAAGTGATTTTCCTGCCTCAGCCTCCCAAGTAGCTGTGATTACAAGCATACACCACCACACCGGGCTATTTTTTGTATTTTTGGTAGAGATGGGTTTTCTACCAAAAACTGGTAGACTGGTCAGAACTACTGGCTTTTTTGGCCTGACTGGTCTTGAACTACTGGCTTCAAGTGATCTACCCACCTCAGCCTTCTAAAATGCTAGGATTACAGGCTGAGACACCACACCCAGCCAAGGTTACACTTCTGTTGAACCAGAACTTGTTTCCAACACAGAAAAAAGGCAATGGCATTCTAAGAACATAAAGGAAAGAAGGGAACCCTATTATTGTCTTACTCCTGTTACTTCTCAGGATTAGCCAGCCTCTTATGTTGAAAGTGATGATGAGGGACTGTGTTAGAGGGACTTCCCAGGGTCGGCTGGGAGCTTTGTTTTGAGCACAGGACTTCTCTGGTTTTCCTGCCTCTGGCTGGCTAGGGGTTTTTGTTTCTGCTTTCCCTGCCTCTGGCCAGCTGGGGCCTCTGTTTCCATTTTCCCACCTCTGGTAGGCTAGGTAGGGGCTTTGTCTCTGATTTTCCTGCTTTTGGCTTTTGGAGGTCGAGGCTCTGTGACTCAGGGTTGTAAAACAGTAGCCAACCTAGTAAAGGATTCAAAGATCAATTAATCCAGAGGAAGTTTGAAAGAACCTCTCTCACTGGACGAGAACAGGAATGGGGAGGGAATAACTCAGAGGTAAAAGCTCCAGCCACCACGGCCTGGGTGGCACCTCCTCCGGGTCCACTTCCACAGCATAGAAGCCATCCTTTCACTCTGCTTAATAAACTGCACTACCACACACTCTTTGGGTCCATGAGTTCTAGCTGAGCTGTAGCACTCACCGTGACACTGAGGACCTCTTTTCCCATTCTTCCAGCTTAGGGAGGCAAGAACCTGTGGCAAGTCTGGTTACATTTGTTGGTGAGCCAGCCAGGAGCACTGGATTTAAGTGGTGAGTCACTCAGGACCCCTCTTGCTTGCTAATCTGTCTTTTTTCTTCTTTCAACTTTGTTACAAAGGTAAATCACTGGGCATCTGTTGGCCAGTGAAAAGTAATTAGCATAGCTGCTGGACTAAAAGACATGGATGTCAAGCTTTCAGGGAAAGGACTCTCTAACAACCCCCAGCTCTTGGGAATTGGGAGCATTGGTCTGCCTGGCACCAGCTTTCCTTTCTTTCTGCTCTTTCTTTCTCTGGGCCAAGCCAAGAGTCGGCCAGGGGCAATGAGCAATGGTCCTGAACTCCTGGTTTGATCCAGTTGAGGTTATGGCCTTGCTTAGATCTCCTGAGATAGCCGCCTATGTGAGCGCCACCCAGCCTTTCAGACCCTAACCTCCTAGGTCCAGATATCCATGAGGAAAACTTCTTCCAGGATCTTTCCTTTAAGATATTTCCTACACATGAGGCCATTACCCTTCTTGCTAGGAACTTGAGGCTCTTGGGATGGTAGTCCAGGGATCCTTGCCCATGGTGCCCTCAGGCCTATTGCCCTCAGGCCTATACCTGTGAGGACCTCCTACAGTACAAATACCCAGGACAAGTTCCCTTAGTCTGCTGTATTAGGCTGTGTCCTAGCAGAGCCAAGATCTATCAGTGGGTACTGGAGGTTATAAGACATTTTGTTTTCTGTCATCCACAATTTCCCAATCCAACTGAGTGGTGCCAGGATCTGATGACGTACAATTTGTCTGGTACAGGATCAGCTCTCCATAAGGCAGAACTTCATCTAGAGCACCATAATCAGACCTGGTCTGAGACTCAAGTAGTTAATTACAGGACCTACAGCCCTAGAGCACACTCCTATGATGGAAAGTGGGGAGAAAAGGCTCTGGTCTGGAGGGTGTTCTCCCGGCCTTGGCCCTGCAGCCAGCCATTACCTTCTTTAAGATTGTTATGTTTAGAGACCCTTCTCAAGGAATCTATTCTCCTCGGTCAGGTTTATGGTCAGGCCTATGTTAATTGGACACTTGCTAGGGAATATAAATTGCACCCATCACCCAAGCCTCACCAGCCTAGTTCTTCAAGGGCACACCAGTACAGGACCACTAAACCTGGCAGTCCCCATGTCCTTTAAGGTTACCAAAAAGGACATTAGACAGTGAGGACATGCTCATGATGCCAGTAAGCATGATTAACCCAAGCAAATGGAGTAGGCCCATGAGATGATCATGCATCTAGGGCACAAGGAAAACTATAAAGTGCTCTACAACCCCAGGGCTGGGAGTTGCAAGAAATAACCAGGGATGCAGGCATCCCTGTGTTCAATTTCAGTTGGATATTACTCTTCCCAAGGCAAAAATCATCCTTAAAGTGTATCCTGGATAATTGGGACCAACTTGACCCACTATCTTTGAAGAAGCAGCTTATTTTCTTCTGCAGCATGGCCTGGCTGCAATACCCTCTGCAGAGTGGAGAATCCTGGGCCCCTGAGGGAAGAATAAATTATTACACCCTTCTACAATTAGACCTTTTCTGTAGGATGGAAGGTAAGTGGATTGAGGTCTCCTATGTGCAAGTTTTCTTTTCTCTATGGGATAATCCTCAGCTATGTAAGGCTTATAACTTATGCCCTACTGGCTGCTCCTCAGGACTACCCCCATATCCAGAACTCCCTGTGGCTCCTCCCTCCACTGATACTAACCAGCTCTCCCCAGCTCCTATGACCCAAGAGGAATCAGGGAAAGCTGAAACGACTAAGGCACCACAGGCTGCTAGGATTCCCTATAAGGTGTAGGAGGAGAATTTGGCCCAACCTAAGTACATGCTCCCTTTTCACTTTCTGACTTAAAGCAAATCAAGGTGGACTTAGGAAAATTTTCAGATGACCCAGACTAGTGCATAGATGTTCTGCAGGGCCTGGGTCAGTCCTTTGAACTAGATGGAAAGATTTCATGTTAGTGCTTAGTCAGACCTTAACCAGCAATGAGAGAGAAGCTGCTGTAACAGTGGCTTAAGAGTCTGGGGACACTTGGTACCTTAGGCAAGTGAAAGACAAAATGATGCCAGAGGAAAAGGATAGATTCCCTAAAGGTTGACAGGCAGTCGCTAGTGTAAACACTCACTGGGACCCTGATTCAGAACATGGGGACTGGAACCTATTGACCTGCATACTTCAGGGATTAAGACAAACCAGGAGGAAGCCCATGAACTATGCAATGTTATCCACCATAATTCCGAGAAAGGAAGAAAACCCAACAGCCTTCCTTGAATGGTTACAAGAGGCCTTAAGAAAGTATGATCACCTGTCACCAGACTCCATCAAGGGTCAGCTAATACTAAAAGACAAATTTACTACACAATCAGCAGCACACATTAGAAGAAAGCTCCAAATGCTGGCCCTGGGGCCAGAACAGAGTCTAGAATCATTACTAAATCTAGCAACCTCAGTGTTTTATAATAGAGAACAGGAGGAACAGGCTGAAAGGGACAGGAGGGACTAGAAAAAGGCTGCAGCCCTAGTCATGGCCCTCAGGTGGTAGAACTAAGAGGTTCGGTACAGGGAAAGGCTTGCATTAGCTGCCAGTCTGGCAAAGCTTACTACCACTGTGGCCTACTGGGATACTTTAAGAAAGATTGTCCCAAGAGGAACGGACCACCTCCTCGTCCTTGCTCACTGTTCCAAGGTGATCACTGGAAGGCACACTGTCCCAGGGGATGAAGGTTCCTAGGGCCTGAGATGGCTAACCAGATGACCCAACAGCAGGACTGAGAGTGCCCGGGGCAAGCACCAGCACAAGCCATCACCCTCACTGAGGCCCAGGTAAAAACCATAGAGGGCCAGGAGGTCGATCTTCTCCTGGACACTGGCGTGGCCTTCTCAGTTTTGCTCTCCTGTCCTGGACGGTTGTTCTCCAAGTCTGTAACTATCTGAGGAGTCCCAGGACAAGCAGTCTCCCGATATTTCTCCCAGCCCCTAAGCTGTTAACTGGGGAGATGTGCTCTTCTCCCATGCCTTCCTCATCATGCCCGAAAGTCCCATTCCCTTACTAGGGCAGGACCTGTTAGCCAGAGCAGGAACCATTATCCCTTTCTGCTGCCCATTATTTGCAGAAAGGATTAATCCCAATGTTTGGGCAATGGAGGGACAATTTGGACAGGCAAAGAATGCCTGCCCAATTCAAATAAAGCTAAAGGATCCCACTTCTTTTCCTTACCAAAGACAGTACCCCCTAAGACCAGAGGCCAAAAAGGGGCTACAGAATATTGTATAAATGTTAAAAACTCAGGATCTAGTAAGGTCCTGTAACTGCCCTCGTAATACTCCAATTTTAGGAGTACAAAAACCTAATGGACGAAAACCTAATGGCTGGTGCAAGATCTTAGGCTTATCAATGAAGCTGTGATCCCTTTATACCCAGCTGTACCCAATGCATACACCTTGCTCTCTCAAATACCAGCGGAGGCATAATGTTTACAGTCCTGGACCTTAAGGATGCTTTTTTCTGTGTTCCATTACATCCTGACTCCCAGTTTCTGTTCACCTTTAAAGACCCTTCAGACCATACTTCTCATTCACCTGGACGGTGTTACCCTAGGGCTTTTGAGATAACCCCCACCTGTTCAGCCAGGCTCTAGCTCAGGACCTTAGTCATTTTCACATCCAGGTACCCTGGTCCTTTAATACGTGAATGACTGACTTTAAACTGCTAACTCAGAAACCCAGTGTCAGCAGGCCACCCAGGACATCCTAAACTTTCTGGCCACCTGTGGATATAAGGTTTCCGAATCAAAAGCCCAACTTTGTAGGCCACAGGTAAAACACCTAGGGCTGGTCTTGTCTAAGGGCACTCAGGCCCTTGATGGAGAGTGTCTCCAGTCCATACTAGCCTTCCCCCATCCAAAAATCTTAAAACAGGTGTGGGGATTTTTAGGAATGACCAGTTTCTGCCGATTGTGGATTCCCAGATATGGTGAAATAGCCAAACCTCTGTGCACTCTGATTAAGGAAACCCAAAAAGCTACCAGCCATCTAATACAATGGGACCGTTTGGCTGAGGCAGCCTTTCAGACCTTGAAGCAGACATTACTGCAGGCTCCAGCTCCAAGCCTTCCTACAGGAAATGACTTTTCCTTATACATTACAGAAAAGTCAGGAGAGGCACTGGGGGTTCTCACCCAGACTCAGGGCACCACGCCACAACCAGCGGCATATCTAAGTAAGGAAATTGACGCAGTAGCAAAAGGCTGGCCACACTGCTTGCGGGCAGTAGCTGTGGTGGCTATTTTGGCCTCAGAAGCTGTTAAAATAGTGCAGGGAAAAGATCTAAGTGTATGAACTTCACATGCTATAGCTGGAATTCTGGCCTCTAAAGGAGGCTTATGGCTGTCCGACAACTGCTTACTCAAATATCAGGCCTTAATGCTCGAAGGGCCTGTACTTCAGCTGCACACATGTGCAGCCCTCAATCCAGCTACTTTTCTTCCCAAGGAAGGGGCAGACAGAGAACATGACTGTCAGCAGGTTATAGCCCAGAACTATGCCACCCAAGAGGATCTCTTAGAAACTCCTCTAGCCGATCCTGACCTTAATGTTTACACTGACAGAAGTTCATTTACAGAAAATGGAGTTTGGAAGGCAGGATGTGCAGTAGTCAGTGATCAAACAGTGCTAGAAAGTAATTCCCTTCCTCCTGGAACTAGTGCCCAGCTGGCAGAACTAGTAGCCCTCACTCAAGCTACAAAATTAGGAAAAGGAAAGAGAATAAACATATACACAGATTCCAAATATGCTTACCTGGTTCTCCAAGTTCATGCTACCATATGGAAGGAAAGAGGGTTCCTAACCTCAGCAGGAACTCCCATTAACTACCATAAGGAAATTTTAGACTTATTACAAGCTGTCCAAGAACCCAAAGAGGTAGCAGTCTTACACTGTCAAGGTCACCAGAGAGGAGACGATAAGGAAGCGGAGGGCAATCACTGAGCTGACCTAGAGGCAAAAAGGGCAGCTAAACAAGAACTTATAGAAGAACCTTTAATAGGGGAAAACCCTCTCCAGGGAACTAGACCTCAGAACTCATCAGAAGAGGTAGAGTGGGCAATCTCCCAGGGA
>CAUYQU010099010.1:0-14148 GCA_963574635.1 Cheracebus regulus
ATGATTCTCTTTTCTTAGAATTATTTTTTAGTTTTAAATTTTTACTTTTTTTTTTTGAGATGGAGTTTTGCTCTTGTTGCCTAGGCTGGAGTGCAGTGGCCTGATCTCGGCTCACTGCAACCTCCACCTCCCAGGTTCAAGCAATTCTCCTGACTCAGCTTCCCAAGTAGCTGGGACTGCAGATGCGCACAACCATGCCCAGTTAATTTTTGTATTTTTAGTAGAGATGGGATTTCACCATATTGGCCAAGCCAGGCTTGTCTCAAACTCCTGACCTTGTGATCCACCTGCCTCAGCCTCCCAAAGCGCTGGGATTACAGGCGTGAGCCACCACGCCCGGCCTAAGCCAAAATGTTTTTAAGGCAAAAAGTTAATCTAGGTAGATGGGCAACATGAAAGAAATTAAAGCTGGGCACAGTGGCTCACACCTGTAATCCCAGTACTTTGGGAGGCCGAGGCAGGCAGATCACCTGAGGTCAGGAGTTTGGACCAACCTGGCCAACATGGTGAGATCCTGTCTCTAGTAAAAACACAAAATTAGCTGGGTGTGGTGGCAGATGCCTGTAATCCCAGCTACTTGGGAGGCTGAGGCACAAGAATCGATTGAACCAAGGAGACAGAGATTGCAGTGAGCTGGATGACAGAAAAAAAAAAAAGAAATTAAAGTATATTAAATCTCTCATTATTATGAAAGACAACTATATTTTTAATGTCAATAAAGACTAGTAGAAAAAAATGGACAGACAACTTCCCTTTTATCTAAAGAATAAGGGACTCTTACACTACATTTAAATTAAGAAAGGGGGCAAGAAAATGTTTGGAATTTTTTTAATGTAAAATAAAATTTTAGAAGATCTGTGACTGTATCACATATAATAAATGTAAATTTGGTCACAATTGGATTAAAAATCAATTATGATGCTTAAAATAGATAAAAATGACATTAAAGAAGAAAGAGAATGAGCATCACGCCAGGGCAATGGAAACAGAAAGAAGGCAGGACCAGGTTTCTTACCACACAGTAAAATTTAAGACAAAAATAAAAATACAATGAAACAAAGAAGGTTTAGAAATATGGAAGATTCACTCTGCAATGGAGAGTCAAGGGTCACAACGTTTGTGTCACAGAGGATGATCCATCATCCCCATTTGCCTGGCACTGTCCTAGCTTTAGCACCGAAAATCCCTGATCCCAGAAAACCCATCAGTCCTGGGCAATCAGGGCCCTAAGTGATACAGCATCAAATATAACTATGTAAAAATATATTAAATATACACAAATATATGTTTATGGTATATAATTACATATAATATGTATCAAATAAATATATCAATATACCTGTACATATGATATAAATATGGATTTAAAGGTATATGGACATGCTAAAGGACATAGTAAAAGGAAAGCAGTCAAAAATATCATTTGAGGCTAATGTCTCTTGTATTCTTTGACAGAACGACTTAGGTACAAAGAAAAGTTTAAAATAAATTTGAGTAATATAATCAATAAACTTGTTTGAATCTATAAACTGAAGTTTACACTCTACAGAAGATACATTTTCTCTTCACCTCTTTCAGTAATATTGGCAAAGCTTTCCTAGGCAGTTTATCTTGGAAGACAGACCAGGATGAAATCTTTACTAGAAGCTTACCATTTCATGGGTCCTCTTTGAGTTTGGAAGATTTGGTGGTGGCTGTCGTTGAAGACAGGCAGTTTTTCGTATTACTGCTTTAAAATTCTTTCAGGCTAAAACTGTAGCAGCCAAGGTATATGGAGTCAAATATGGTGGCTGCAATCTTTTCTAAAGATTCAAATTTCTATTCCAAGAATCTATGTGTGCCCCTGTACATAGTTCAAAATGCTTATACTATATTAAAATCCCTTTTGGAGGAAAAAATTTCTCATAGACCTCATGGTTGACCTAAGTCACTTTTATTAAAATGTAACTTAAATATATATACTCATAAATACCAGTTCTAAACACCTATGCTTACAAATAAGTACAGCTATCGATCTTAAAATATCAAATTAATAAAATTTATGGCAATAGATGTCTTTCACATGTAACAACTCATTAATTCTTATATCACCATGAAATCAGTGCCATATATTTATTCCCATGTTATCATAAGAAACTTAGCAGCAGAGAGGTTGAGTAACTTGCCTAAAGTCTCACAGTTAGTAGGTAGAAAAATAATTGTTGAAGTCAGACAGTCTGATGTCACTTAACCATCAAAACAAATTACTCATCTCTTTTTTTTTTTTTTTTTTTTTTTTTGAGACAGTCTCGCTCTGTCATCCAGGCTGGAGTGCAGTGGTACGATCTCAGCCCACTGCAACCTCTGCCACCCGGGTTCAAGTGATTCCCCTGCTTGAACTTCCTGAGTAGCTGGGATTACGTGTGCCCACCACCACACCCAACAAATTTTTGTATTTTCAGTAGAGATGGGATTTTACCATGTTGGTCAGGCTGGTCTGGAACTCCTGACCTCAAATAATCCACCTACCTCAGCCTCCCAAAGTGCTGGGATTACAGGTGTGAGCCACTGCATCCAACCCTGTCTTATTTTCTTAGATGTAAGGTACCTATTGGGGAGTTACTGAATATGCATTAAATGAAGATCTAATTCAAATATTGTTAAAATCCACAACAGCAACTTTTTGGTTATGTTTTTACTACATCTGCTGCTAATAAATTGCTGCAAACCTGATCTATACAAAGGTAGAACTGGCATGAGATCTTCAGTCCCTGCCAGTAGAGCAGTGGTCACCAGGAGCTGTACTTTTGGAGTTGGCAAGCTGTGTGTGCCCTGCGTGGACTCACTCTCTCTACTATTCAAACTCCCCATCCCTTTACCTGGGCTGTGGCTGGAGCCACCAGGCCTGCCCCTGGCTCAAATGGAAAGATACAAAGGCAAACACAGACTCCAGCATCAGTTTCAGGCTTGCCATCAAGATGATCCAGAGCACATTTTTATTGCTAATTATTTATGATTATCACTGGAATAGGTTAAGCATGGTAGCTCATGCCTGTAGTCACAGCTACTCAGGAGGGAGAGGCAGGAGGATCGCTTGAGCCCAGGAGGTCCAGGCTGCAGTGAACTATGATCATGCCACTGCATTCCAGCCTGGGCAAGAGAGTGAGATCCCAACTCAAACAGTCTGGGTGACAGAGCAAGACTTCTCAAAAAAACAAAAGATTATCACTGGAATAAAACCAGTAATGCTAGAGAATCCTTCAAAATACATATATCTTCAGAACCCCAGGGGGCTGAGACACCTGTGACATAATATCATTAGCTCACGCTGAGGGCCATTGTAAAAAAACAACCCTATGAAACTTGGCCTTGTGTCTGACAAGGAGGTGATTGGAGGCATCATTTCAAACACCATGTCATATCAGGAAAAAGTTCCTTTCTGGTCTCGGAATCAAGAACTGTTGGTGGGGAGCAGTGGTTCACACCTGTAATCCTAGCATTTTGATAGGCAGAGGCAGGTGGATAACTTGAGGCCAGGAGTTTAAGACCAGCCTGGCCAATATGGTGAAACCCCGTCTCTACTAAAAACACAAAAATTAGCTGGATGTGGTGGCACGTGGCTGTAGTTCCAGCTATTCAAGAGGCTAGGCATGAGAGTCACTTGAACCCGGGAGGTGGAGGTTGCAGTGAGCCAAGACCATGCCACCGCACTCCAGCCTGGGCGACAGAGCAAGACGGTGTTTCAAAAAATATAAAACATAAAAAAGAAAAAAGAATTGTTGTGTTTTTATGTTCTGGTTGTGTAACGTTTTGTGTTTTTCCCACACAGCTGTTATCACAATTTGTAATTATATATTCATTTGAGAGATTTTTTTTTTTTGAGACGTTGTCTCACTCTGTCATCCAGGCTGGAGGGCAGTGGCGCAATCTCAGCTCACTGCAACCTCCGCCTCTCAGGTTCAAGCAATTCTCCTGCCTCAGCCTCCCGAGTAGCTGGGACTACAGGGGCATGCTATGACACCCAGCTAATTTTTTCTGTTTTTAGTAGAGACGGTTTCATTGTGTTAGTCAGGATGGTTTCGATCTCCTGACCTCATAATCCAACCACCTCGGCCTCCCAAAGTGCTGGGATTACAGGTGTGAGCCACCTCGCCTGGCCAAGATTTATTGATGCATGTCCATTTCTTGCATTTGTCTTTAAGTGCCCATCAGGGCAGAGACCACATCTATCTGCTTTCTCCCTTTGTTCCCAGATCTCTCACAGAACCTGGCACATAGTAAGTCCTGACTGAATGTTTGTTGGGTGAAGAAGTGTGTGAATGAGTTAACAAATAAATAAAACATATAAGCCATGGGCTGGTCAATTTCTTTTTTGCTTATGCTATAAGGAATTTTAGAGCTGGATTTGTTTCCTGCCCATAGCCAATGTAGAAGGTCTTATGCTCATGTTTTTGTTATCAGCCTCATTCTTAAGACCATTTTATGACTCCACCCTTAGCTTCCTTTTCTTCTTTCCCATCTACTTCCAAGTTAGGCTGCTTTGCCATATTTATGAATCCCTGTAAACTGTCTTAAATCCCTTTGTGGAACAGGTGGTAATAAATAAATATATCTACCAAAGCCTTTTTTATATATATTCAAAATCTTAACACTAAACCCATTGCCAGCAAACACATTTGCTCATCTGTAAACCTTAAGAATAGCTGAGATTTGCTAATTCCATCACTATACTAATATTTAAAACAAATTAAATACAAACCTAGAAACCACAGCATCTCAAGTCAGGCATTGTTGTACGTTTGTATGTGACAACCATATTTCTAATAAGGCTAGGCAATTTGGTGGACAAGAAAGAACACAGGGCTTACTAAAAAATTCTTGTGGATTCTGGATCAAAGAATAATTTATCTTTAGTGGTTTTTCAAAATGTGTTGGTATCATACTAATAATGAAAACTTTGTTCTTGTGCCCTATGCAGGGAGGAGTGGGGGAGGAGGGCTGGGCAAGATCAGTATCTATAGGAGAAAAGTCTCTACAGAGAAAAGTTTGATCACATCACACAATTAAGGCAGAATATTATAAAGTAAAAATATTAAATGGACTAAACCCCCCTTTTAAGTCTCTAACATATTATTCATATGCTAATTGAGGTATTATCTGCAAGTCTGTAATGTCATCATTCTCTTCTTTGGTCAGATTCATTTAAAGCACTTTTACTTCAAATGCTAACTAGCTATTTTTCTCTTAAAACAGAACATAACTTTCAAATCCCATTAATGAGAACACCCCTCACTGTACAAGTTAAACATCTCAGGAATCCCAGATAGACCCACAAACTAGATGTGAAACCAGTTGCTTGCACCTTCTCCAATCCCTTTGCTTTCTCCAGGATGCCAGACTAATCACTCCTTTTGGGTTACTCAGAAAGCATGAAATGTGTATTTAGGAAACTGAGATTTGATTTCTATTCTTGATAAAGCTAATCTGAGTCAGTTGAATCTTAGATGACAAACGGCAAGAGAGAAGAGTGGGTTTAAGGAAACAGATGGATAATAATTGTTTATTAGAGATAAATGACAGTTTTTAAAAGAATTTGATAGGATGTGGGCTGGAGCTTGCTTTTTTTTTTTTTTAGTCTCTATTTTTATTTCCTATTTTCTATTTTTATTTTTGGGTAGGAGATGGAGATTAGGGGTGAGAAAAGGAAGGAAGAGAAAAGGAAAGACAATAGGCCAGACCCGAGAGCCTGATCTGCATCCTAAAGCAGTCTTCCCCTCCCTCCCTTCCCCACAACACCAAGTGGGCTTTGGTTGTGATTTCAAAACAAGCAGACACCGACTCCCGCCTCCGGGACCGGGGATGGCCTCCGCCCCGGCTGCAGAAAGGGAGGGGAGGGAAGATGGAAGAGAAGAGAAGAACAGACTGGCAAGACCCCCTCGGGGACAGTGGGGTTTTTTTCCCTCCAAAGTGGTGGAGCCCCATAAAATCCAAACTCACGAGGCCCGCTCACGTGCCTGTTGCCCCGATCTCAAGGTGGGCGGCTGCCGACGCCGCACCTGCTTGGCCCGCCCCTGCGGCTGAGCGCGGCGCCGCGGGCAATCGCGAGGCCCTGGGGGACGCGCCCAGCCCCGCCAAGCCAGTCCCGCACGGCTCCCGCGGAGGGCGGCGGCCAAGCTGGAAGGGCAAGGAGGAGAGGGGAGAGGAGGAGCGGCCTCGCCCGGCGAGGAGAGGCGCGGATTGCCGCCCCTCCTTTCGGACCCGAAAGAAAGCCCCACCTGTCAGGCGTTACGCTCCGGGCGAGGGTCCTACCATCTAAGCAGGGGCCAGCGCTTGCAACCCCGATTTCCTAAGCGCCTCCGACGCTACATCATCACCAGAAACCTTGAGGCGCAAAACACACTGTCGCCGGCCAGGGCTGTGGCGCCGACGCGCTCTGCAACAGACGCGCCCCACCTGGGCCAGGCGGCTCCCGCCCCGCCAAGGGATGCCAAGATCTCCGCGCCAGGAGACCAGCGACCCCAGGCAGCCCACCAGGCCCGCTCCCCAGACCTTACCTCCTGCGCAGCATCTTAGCCATCTCCGGTCTGCCACTGCGGGTTGGTTTTGTGATTTTATGGGGTTGAGGGGTGCGCTTAAAAAATCCACCCAGCTAATCTGCAGAGCAGCGTTTTCTGCCCATGCTGCAGCCCGCGCTCGTCAGAGCTGCCGGGAGATCCCCCAGCAGTGCAGCTGCTCCGCGGCGGCGGGGATGACGCGCCACGGACGCCGCAGCTGCTTGACAAAAGGCTCGGCTTCCCGCTCGTCCCTCACAGCCCTGCCGTCAGAATTAAAGCCATTTCCCGCACGAGGCTAGGAGGAAATGAGAGCTCTCCCGGCCCTGCGCGCTGACAAAAGGCCGCTGCGCGGTGCCCACAGCGCCCCCTCCAGCGGGCCGCGCCGGCCGCCCGAGGGCCGCGGTGCTGCAGTACCCCCGCCCGCAGTGCCCCCGCCCGCAGCGCTCCCCACCGCCCCGCAGCGGCCCCGCCCCGCAGCGCCCAGCTCCAGGTGGCGCCCCCTCCCGCGCCGCCGCAGACCCCCAGCCAGGCTTCCAGCCCCCTTCCACCCCCGCTCCGCACCGCTCACTGCCCGTGACGGCCAGAGCTAAGTAGGGGGAGTCTGTTACCAGGGAGAAAATCTGAAGAAGAGCTCCCTTGGGGGAATATGTATCCTCCCTGAAAGGAAGAAAGAAAAAATCTTACTCTTGGAGTATTTATTTTCGTCTGGAAAGGACATCCAGCTTTCGGAAGATAATTCTATTAGTGATTTTAATAGCAATTGTTTGACTGAATTCCAATCCAAAATTCTCCCAGTCCTGATTCTCACTCCCTTTTCAAATAGGACAAAAATTTTGTTGTGGCCCTGCCTTTGGGGACTGTGAGCACAACGCTCTCCAACTCTCACTACATCCTCCTCGCACCCCTTTCCGTCCCCAGTCTCCCGCCCTAGAAGGAACAGATGTGTTGTGAGTGAGGAACTAGACAGGGAACCAGAACACACCTTAATCAACCCACTTAACCTCTCTGAGCCTCGTCGTCTTCCTCTGTAAAATGACGGTGTACCAAAGGCACCTCCCACTCCCAATACTTTCAAGGCCTGGCCCTCAGAGAGTAAGGGTGTTAAGAGGTAGCTCTGGACTTTTCACCCCCATTATCTCGACCAGTCCCCAAAATTCCCCTCAATCAACATTCTCTCCAAGGGCTTTTGAAAATCTGCTTGTGAAATGTATAGCTTCCAGAAAAGCCTCTGGCCACTGATCCGAAACCTGATCATGGCCCCTTTGCCATTCCAGGTTCTGGGGCACCACTGCCCTCAGACACCCCCACAAAAGTCACTGGTCCCCACCACAGTGCTGCTGTGGAACCAGAATCTGGGGAGGTGGGCTCAGGATTTGGTCACTTTAACAAGCAGCCTAGTGATTCCTTTGCACACTAATGCTTTAGGAATACCACTCTGAGAGATACTACTGATTTAGGAAAAAGGAAAATGCCCATGACAACCGGAAAACAACTGCCAGGCATTCTGTTTCAGATGCCAGGATAAATTTGTCTTCCTGCTCCAGCCCCCGTTCCCTTACAAGAAATATACATGCACACCTGGTCCCTGTACCCTCCTTCCACACTCAGAGCTTCTCACTCATTCTCATTCAGAATCACTGAGTCCATAAGCCCTCTCCCCATTCTTCTGTCAAAACCTGCTAGAAGAATTACAACAAGCTCAGCCACACAAAATGAAACCCCTGCCCTTCCCCACTCCAGGACCTAGATCTGTCTGGTCGAGGAAACCAGGAAGTGATGTGTTTATTGAGACACTTCTGGCAGCCATGGCTGTATTGGGGCCAACAGGTGATGAGATCTGAGAAGCAGGGAATCCCTTCTCCAGAGCCCAGAGGTTACAGGTAAAGTGGGCTCTACGTCTTAATAGAACCCCCAAGGAGAATGGAGAATTTTTGTTAGAAATAGCAGATTTAATAAGTTACCCCAGTCATTTCCATGCCTCAAAATTTCTCTTCCCAGTGTGTTATTTTGTTTTCTCACACTAATTCTAGCAAACCCTTGGTTCCTGATACTGTTCTGAGGGCTTTACATGCATTTTCAAATAATCCTTACAAGAACTGTGTGAGAGTGGTACTATTATCATCCCCATTTTATAAATGAAGAGACTGAGGCACAGAGATGTTAAGTCACTTGCCCTAGGTCACACAGCTAGTGGGTGGCTGAGCCAGGACTCAAACTCAAATGCTGTGGCTCCAGAGTTTGTGGGCCCTAACCACTACACTGCATGGCCTCCCAGAGGGGACAAGAAAATAAACTTTTTTTTTCTTTCGAGACAGAATATCATTCTGTCACCCAGGCTGGAGTACAATGGCATGATCTCAGCTCACTGCAACCTCTGCCCCCAGGGTTCAAGCAATTCTCCTGCCTCAGTCTCCGAAGTAGCTGGGATTACAGGCATGCACCACGCACCACGGCTAATTTTTGTATTTTTAGTAGAGATGGGGTTTCATCATGTTGGCCAGGCTGGTCTTGAACTCCTGACCTCAGGTGATCCACCCATCTTGGCTCCCAAAGTGCTGGGATTACAGGTGTAAGCCACCACACCCAGCTGAAAATAACTTTATAAAGCAGAACTGGTACAAGACACTGACAGGCTGATAAGGCTAATACATTTTCCTTTCCCCCCAAAAATAATGATTCTGCTTCTCTAGTCATCACAGGAGATGCATATATATATGTCCAGCTTCTCCTAGGGTCCATCTGATACTAGCAAACTGAGAACGTGGTGCCATCCTGGGACTTTAGGAATTGTCCAAATGTCAGACAGAAAACAAAACTTCATTAATTCCCACATTCATAGCCTATATGAATTAATTTAAGTTCCAGAAATTCTCACTGAATTTCAAATTCACTTCGAAATCCAAGAAAAGGAACCACAGTTGTAGTTGGCTCTGTCACTGGAAGACCGCGAGACTACAGAGTTCCCACTGCCACAAGCCCAAGATGCCCAGCCCTTAACTAGGGCCAGAAAAACACAAGAGACCCCCATGTCGGACCAGGGAAAATCACAGCTGGCTAACCCTCTTTGGCAAGATAGTTTAAAATTAGATTTTCTGACTGATTTGCAGCAATATTTCTCATCTTCCAAGAATAAGAAAATGTTTCTAGCCAAGAATAACTAGTAAAGAGAGAAGCTGGCAGAGCAACAGACACTGGCTGTGCCCCAGTGAGCCCCACCTCCTGGTATCCATGCCCTGTGTATTACCCTCTCCTTAGGAGCTGGCACAACTGTGGCTCACTTCTAACCAACAGGATAAGGCAAAGGTAATGGGATGTTCACTTCTGTGATTATATTACCTAAGATTATTTGTCTTACTAGCAAACTTTCTCAGTTGGCTTCTTGACCTGCACGCTTTCATTAGTAGCCATGTTTGGGAGGTCTACATAGCAAGGAACTGAGGGTGACATCCAGCCAATAGCCAGCTGTAAACTGAGACCCTCAGTCCAAAAAGGTCCTAGAGGAAATGAATTCCACTAACATCACATAAGTTTAGAGGCAGATCCTTCCCCAGTTAAGCCTTCCACTGAGAACCCAGCCTTGGCTGACACCTTGATTTCTGCCTTGTGAGAGACACTGAAGCAGAAGACTCAGTTAAGTCACACCCAGACTCAACTCCTGCCCACAGAAACCATGAGATAATAAATGTGTTGTTTTAAGTTGCTTAATTTGTTTTAATTGGTTACACAGCAATAGATAACTAACATGGAGGCTTAGCATTCTATAGGCCCAGGCATACTTATCAATGGCCTTTTCTAGGTCATGCTGGAAATGCTGGAGAAATTAACACCTCTGGGATCAGCCCTCAACCAATGACCATTTGGAGTCTGTGGATAAAGAGCCTGGCTCACTCATCCCTGAGAGTTGGGAGAACACCACAATGTTCTCCATTGTCTCTGAGAGAGCCTCAGCAGGCTTGAGCCCCACAGCAGTAATCTACCTGCTCGCTCATGTGTCTTTTATGGGCTTTTCTTCCCTATATCCCTTTCCCACTCCCCTGCAGGTGCTTCCCTGGCTTGCCTCCCAACTTACACTCAAATCATGATCTACTTTTAGGAGAACCCACTTTAAGATGGGGCAGGGAAGGGAAGACAGTGCTTTCAAAGGAAGACCACTGGTAAATCATAAGTCTCAACATTCTGAAGATACCCAATATACGAAAGTTCACCAACTTTATGGTTGATGCTGCTCTGGAAAGAGAACTGAATTGGGAGTCCAGGGACTAGGGCTCCAGTCTCAGTCCCAGGAAGTATGTGGACATAGGAAAGACCCTGACCCCTTATTCTCCCTTCCCAGCTATAAAGTGAGGGTAACAGTACTTCCCCTCTGTTATGGGCTGAATCGCATCCCCCTCAAATTTATGTGTTGAAGTTCTAGCCCCCCAGTGCCTCACAATGTGACTATAGTTGGACCTAAGTCCTTTGAAAAAGTAATTAAGGTAAAATGATGTCATGTGTGTGGGCCCTAATCCAGTATGATTGATGCCCTTATAAGAAATTTGGACACAAACTGGCATAAAGGGATGACCATATGAGGACACAGCAAGAAGGTGGCTTCTACAATCCAAGAAGAAATCATATCTGCCCACACTCTGATCTCAGACTTTGAGCCTCTGGAACTGTAAGACATTTCTGTTGTTTACCATCACCATTGGGGATGCTTTATTATGGGAGCCCCAGAAAACTAATACATCCTCCAACTACCCAAGGTTGTCATGTAGACAAAATAGGACACCAAGCAAAAGCACTTATGGTCTTATTACTTATTGAGACAACCAGTGTAACCCTGGCCACACCAGGAAATAACCATAGTGGTCCCAGAGACGGAGAGGTCCCAGACTCCAGTTCCCACCTTCACATTAAGTCCAGACCTAGAGAGCTGTGGATAGAACCATGTTGAGCCCTGCTAACATGTAAGTTGCTCTAGGGAAGGCCTCATGGACTCCAATCTTAAGTGCAATAGTTCCTTCTACCAGCCCTTAGGAATCCATAAGAATTTTTTTTTTTTTATGATCACCACTTGCCCAGCAGGACTTATTATTCTGGAGTTGTTACTCCTAGAAGTTGCTAAAGCTTTTAGAGTCTGTTTCGAAACTTGGAGCTGATGCCTCAGATAGATCCACAGATTTGTTCCTGGTACCATGATTGTCTTACTACTCAATGCCTCTCAGGCAGCTAGACCAGCAGATGGTTCTCATTCTGATTCTGAGGAATTCCACTTAGGGTGTGTACAACTCACATCAATAAGGGCTTCATCATCCTTACCCGGAGACCCAGTTCCATACAATGCCACATTCAAAAGAAATAATGCCACTGCCAATGCCTTGAAAAGTTCTGAAAGTCATTGAATAGATGGAGAGGGAGCAGGGGAAATTATCTTGTCTTTGTTCAGTGTAGACCTACACCAGTGGAAGTTGTCCTAGGAATTCCTAACCCTTCTTCTACTTTCCAGAGCTTTTCTTCTGTACATAGCTCTCTTCCCTCTCTAATAAAGATGGTGATGTGGTTTGGCTGTGTCCCCACCCAAATCTCATCTTAAATGGTAGCTCCCGTAATTCCCACTTGTTGTGGGAGAGACCCAGTGAGAGATAATTGAGTCACATGGGTGGTTTCCCCAGTGCTATTCTCGTGATAGTGAATAAGTCTCATGAGATCTGATGGTTTTATAAGGGGTTTCCCCTTTTGCTTGGTCCTCATTTCTCTTGCCTGCTACCATGTAAAACGTCCCTTTGCTCTTCCTTCATCTTCTACCATGACTGTGAGGCCTCCCAGGCCATGTGGAACTGTGAGTCCATTAAACCTCTTTTCCTTTATAAATTACCCAGTCTTGGGTACATGTTTGTTAGTTAGCAGCATGAGGACAAACTGATACAGCTAGTCTCCCCTTCTATTCTCCTTCCTTCTGTTCGTTTACACCATTCCCCCTGATGAAGACAAGGGACACAAAGCCCAGTAGACAAGCAAACAAAACTACTCTTTAAGGTAGGGGAAGGAAAAAGGCTGTGGTCAAACATCCCAGAGTATCTGTGAGGGTATTTCAGGGTGAGATTAACATTTGACTCAGCAGACCAAGTAAGGCAGATTGTCCTCCCTACTCTGGGTGGCTTCTGGACTGCAACTTAAACCATTGGCTCTCCTGGTTTTCAGGCCTTTGGACTCAAGCTGCAACCATCCCATTGGCTCTCCTTAATCTCCAACTTGCTCACTGCAGATCTTGGTACTTCTCAGCTTCCATAAATGCATGAGCCAATTTCTTTCAATAAATACATAATCTCCTGTTGGTTCTTTTTCTCTGGAGACAACCAACACAGATTTTGGCACCAAGAGTGGGATGTTGCTATAAGAAATACCTAACAATCTATAAGTGGCTTTGGAACTGGGTAATTTATAGAAGAGTTTTAAGGTTTATGCTAGAAAAAGCCTAGATTGCCATAAAGGGACTGTTGGTAAGAATGTGGATGTTAAAGATAATTCTGGTAAGCATTCTGAAAGAAAACTGGAGAGAAGCATTCATCTCTTCTTAGAGAACACATAGATAATCATGAACAGAATGTTGGCAGGAATAAGGCTGAGGCACGAGAATCACTTGAACCTGGGAGGCGGAGGTTGCAGTTAACCAAGATTGCCATTGCACTGCACCCTGGGCGACAGAGTGATCCTGCTATACAGTGGCAAACAACCTGGCTGAATTACATTCAAGTGCTTTTGGGAAGGTAGAACTTGCGAGTAATAAAATTAAATATTTAGCAGAAGCAATTTCTAAACAAAGTATTAAAGGTGAGGTTTGGGTCCTCCTTACTGCTTAAATTCGGGAGATGTGAGATGAACTGAAAAAGAAATGGAAAGCAAAAAGGAATCAGAGGCCAGGCGCAGTGGATCACACCTGTAATTCCAGCACTTTAGGAGGCTGAGGCAGGCAGACTTGAGGCCAGAAGTTCAAGACCAGCATGGCTGACATGAGACCTTTTCTGTACTAAAAATACAAAAATTAGCTGGGCGTGGTGGTGCATGCCTATAATCCCAGCTATTTGGGAGGCTGAGACATGAGAATTTCTTGAACCCAGGAGGTGGAGGTTGCAGAGAACCAAGATTGTGACACCATACTCCAGCCTGGGTGATAGAAACCCTGTCTTAAAAAAAGAAAAAAAAAGGCTCAGTGCAGTGGCTCACACCTATAATCCCAGCACTTTGGGAGGCTGAGGAGGGTGGATCACAAGGTCAGGAGTTTGAGACCAGTCTGGCCAACATGGTGAAACCCTGTCTCTACTAAAAATATGAAAAATTAGCCAGGTGTGGTGGTGTGTGCCTGTAATCCCAGCTACTTGGGAGGCTGAGGCAAGAGAATTGAGTGAGCTCAGCAGGCGGAGGTTGCAGTGAGCTAAGATTGTGCCATTGCCCTCCAGCCTGGGCAACAATGCGAGACTCTATCTCAAAAGAGAGAGAAAAAAAAAGGCCAGGTATGGTGGCTCATGCCTATAATTCCAGCACTTCAGGAGGCCTAGGCAGGCAGATCATGAGGTCAAGAGATGGAGACCATCCTGGC
Source organism: Cheracebus regulus (assembly GCA_963574635.1). NCBI lineage: Eukaryota > Metazoa > Chordata > Mammalia > Primates > Pitheciidae > Cheracebus > Cheracebus regulus. The sequence continues at coordinate 14,113 of CAUYQU010099010.1, forward strand.
TAAATATGATGAAACCCCGTCTCTACTAAAAATACA
>CAUYQU010099011.1:0-44804 GCA_963574635.1 Cheracebus regulus
CCCCCCCGCCTCTTCACATGAGCCCCTACTCCCCACCAGCCTCCCGACATTAGCCCCTAGGCCCCCTGCAGCCTCCTCACATTAGCCTCTATACCCCCAGCATCCCTACATTAGCCCCACGCCCCCCCAGCCTCCCTACATTAGCCCCTACGCCCCCTGCAGCCTCCTCACATTAGCCCCTATACCCCCAGCATCCCCACATTAGCCCCACGCCCCCCCAGTCTCCCTACATTAGCCCCTATGCCCCCCCAGCCTCCTCACATGAGCCTGCAGCCGCCCCACCTCCTCACGAGCCCCTTTCCTCCATAGCCTCCGCACATGAGCCCCTATGCCCCCCCACCTCCTCACATGAGCCTGCAGCCGCCTCACCTCCTCACATGAGCCCCTATGCCCCCCTAGCCTTCGCACATGAGCCCCTATGCCCCCCCACTTCCTCACATGAGCCTGCAGCCCCCCTACCTCCTCACATGAGCCCCTATGCTCTCCCAGCCTCCTCACATGAGCCTGCAGCCTCTCCACAGCCTGGTCCAGTCCTAGACTTGTGCCTTGAACATTCATGCCTAGAGCTGGGCTCATGACCAGGACAGGGCGGGGCAGGGCTGGTCCTGTGTTCACAAAGTCACCTGCAGAAGCTTCCTGGGCCGGGTTTGGGAGAGGCTCCTATATGTCAGCGCCTCATTCTGCTTCATGCTCGACTGGCAGGTAGCCCGGCCTTTATGTTTTGCTGATAGCAAAACCACCCTTTCCTCGGTGTGGGGCTCGGTGAGTTGGCTTGGATATGCGGTTGTGTGCAGTCGCCCTGAGGCTTTTCTCTGCTGTCGTCTGGCATTGCCCGAGACTGGGCAGGTCCTGAGCCGGTGGCTTTCCACTTCTTTGTGGTCTTTTCCTCTTGGGAGCCCTGGGTTTTGGGACATGTTGAGAAAATGGGCATTGTGCAGGTCCAGCCGCTGCCAGGGGGGCCCTATGTTTAACCAGGGACTCTCTGCCCTTCCCTGGGGCTGCTGGAGCCTCACCCAACCTGAGTGGAAGCCACACTGGTCCCACCAGGTGCCCCGGGCCCTTCTGAGCTGTGGCCTCGGCGGGTCTCACTGTCACTGCCTGTCCACCAGACTTGGGGAGATGCCTACTGTGCCCTGTGCCTACCGGGTTATAGCAGCAACCAGAGCGGGAGAAGCCCTGGCCACAAAACTCACAAAGCAGAAGGAACAAGCTCAGCCCTTGGCCCCTTGGAGCCAGCAAGTGCCCAGGAGGAGGGCAGGGCCAGGCAGGGTCATGGGCCATGCCTGGGAGTGCCAGGAGGGTTGGAAAGATGACCCTGAGGGGTCATTTCAGCAAAGGTAGGGTGTGAGGAACAGGAAGTCTGGTGCAGGAGCACCTTCCACAGGTGGGCATGAAGCTGACTGAGGGGTGAGTGGGCGAGGGGAGAGCCCATCTTGTGGCCTTGGGACGCATGGGGCGGCTGGTCTGACGAGGTGAGAAGGCCCCTCAGGCAGCTGGTGCCTAGCAGGCCGTGGAGGGGAAAGCTGGCCTCATCCGTGCCATGTGGCCGTGATGAAGGAGGGTCCATAGGAGGTGCCTTTGCTCAGGGCATGGGGTGACCAAGGCGCTGATCTGACCAAACGAGCTCTGAAAGTTTATGAGGGGCCAGGCACGGTGGCTCACACCTGTCATCCCAGAGCTTTGGGAGGCCGAGGCAGGAGGATCGCTTGAGCCCAGGAGTTTGAGACCAGCCTGGGCAACAGGGTGAGACCTCAAAAAAATTAGGAAAAATTGATGGGGGGGGAAATGGAATTTTGGATGCTGGCTAGATTCCCAGTGGTGGTGAGGAGTTATTTTTGTGTGTGAGTGTAGCATTGTGATTATGTCAACAAAACAGTCTTTTTTCTTCTTTTTGAGACAGGGTCTCTCACCAGGGTGGAGTGCAGTGGCACAGCTGCGGCTCACTGCAGCCTCGACCTCCCGGGCCCGAGTGATCTTCCTGCCTTCGCCTCCCGAGTAGCTGAGTCTACAGGCACCAGCCACCAAACCCAGCTGATTTTTTTTTTTTTTTTTTTTTGAGATGGAGTTTCGCTCTTGTTACCCAGGCTGAAGTGCAGTGGTGCAATCTCGGCTCACTGCAACCTCCACCTCCTGGATTCAAGCAATTCTCCTGCCTCAGCCGCCCGAGTAGCTGGGACTGCAGGCGTGTGCCACCATGCCCAGCTAATTTTTTGTGTTTTTAGTAGAGACAGGGTTTCACCATGTTGACCAGGATGGTCTCGATCTCTTGGCCTTGTGATCCACCCACCTCGTGAGCCACCGCGCCTGGCCATTTTTTTTTTTTTAAGATGGGGTTTCCCCATGATGGCCAGGCTGGTGTTGAACTCCTGACCTCAGGTGATCCACCCACCTTGGCCTCCCAAAGTGCTAGGATTTACAGGCGTGAGCCACGGCGCCTGGCCTTTTTTTTTTTTTTTTTCCCTTAAGTTGGTGTTTTTTTTTTTTTTTTTTTTTTTTAATAGGGTCTCTCTATGTGGCTGAGGCCGGTCTCGAACTCTTGGGCTCAAGCAGTCCTCCTGCCTCAGCCTCTCAAAGCTCTTGGATTACAGGTGTGAGCCACTGCGCCTGCCCAAGCGTCTTTCTCTTGGAATTTCCTGAATGGTGGAGTCTCTGGAGGGGCAGGTGCTGGGCTTGAGCCCTGGGTGGGTCCCTGCAGGGGAAGGGTGAGTGGGTCCCTGCAGCCCCAGGGGAGTGGCTCTGTCCTCTTCCTTGTAGATGCAGATCTCCACAATGAAAGTGAAGCAAGTAAAAGCCACACAGGCTGGTCTACCTGAGTCCCAGGATTTGGCCCCAGGTTCCGCTTCAGCCACCAGCACCATCTGTTCCTCCTCAGAATCCTTCCTCCCCAACGGCCCACCCACCCACCATGTCCTCCCTCCCCACAGCCCACCTGCCATGTCCCTCCCTCCCCACGGCCCACCCGCCATGTCCCTCCTCCCCACGGCCCACCTGCCATGTCCCTCCTCCCCACGGCCCACCCGCCATATCCCTCCCTCCCCACGGCCCACTCGCCATGTTCCTCCTCCCCACGGCCCACCTGCCATGTCCTCCCTCCCTCCCCACGGCCCACCTGCCATGTCCCTCCCCTCCACGGCCCACCCGCTGCCATGTCCTTCCCTCCCAGACGGCCCACCGGCCATGTCCCTCCCTCCCTCACGGCCCACCCGCCATGTCCTTCCTCCCCACGGCCCACCCACCAGCCACGTCCTTCCCTCCCAGATGGCCCACCTGCCATGTCCTTCCTTCCCACGACCCACCTGCCATGTCCTTCCTCCCTACGGCCCACCTGCCGTGTCCCTCTCTCCCCACAGCCTGCCAGCCATGTCTTTCCCTCCCAGACAGCCCGCCTGCTGTGTCCCTCCCACCCTGACATGTCCCTGGAGCTGCACCTGCTCTGTGCTGTCCTCCTGTCTGCCCGCATGCCTCTTTGTACCCCTTCCCTGCCCTGCCATGGTTCAGGGAGTGTCCAGGGCCCATCCTCATCCTCAGGGCCTCCCCTGGCCCTTGCTGCTCTGTGCCCTGACATGACCTGAAGCTGCAGGGTGTGCACCTCCCGCCCCCGTCATCGCTGCCCCCCTTCTAGGAGGTGCCCAGCTGCCTGATTGCCAGGGTCCCAGGGTGCTCGGTGCTGCCGTGGAGCCTGGGGGATTCACTGTCCTGGGTCGGAGTGTGATACCTAGTCTTGGGTATTCACTATCCTGGATCAGTTCTGGGGTCAGAGCCACACCTGGTCTGGGGTAGTCACTGTCCTGGGTCTATTCCAGGGTGGGAGCTACACCTGGTCTGGGGCAGTCACTGTCCTGGGTCAGTTTTGGGGTTGGAGCCACAGCTGGTGAATACACAGAACGTGCTGCCACCCCACCCACTGTGGTGTGCCCCTGGGTGCCATCCCCATAGCCAGCCTGCGTCTCGCCTCGTCTCATCCTCTAGATGCTGTGGGCCCTGAGGGAGAGGATCACAGAGGCACTGAGTCGGGACGGCTACGTGTACAAGTACGACATCTCCGTCCCCGTGGAGCGGCTCTATGACATCGTGACTGAGCTGCGTGCCCGCCTTGGCCCGCACGCCAAGCACGTGGTGGGCTACGGCCACCTGGGTGAGTGGCGCCCCAGCCATGGTCCTGCATGCGCTGGGTGGTGGGCACCATGGTCACTGTCGCCTGTCAGGCTGTGAGGCAGGTCAGGTTGACCGCGGTCTCTGGCTCAGCACATCTCTTGTAGACACTGGCAGACAACGTCTAACAGGGAAGGGAAAATCCTAGTCGTTGTCATTACTTGTTTCAAATATTTGGAAAGGACTCTGCCATCGAGCACGTCTAATGGCAGAGCACATGGCTCAGCTTGCCAGACGTTCCGGGGTCTTCACTGGGATGCACAGTGGAGGGCAATAGCCTTAACCCTGGAGTTCAGGACGTGGGTCTTGGGGGCTCCTCTCACAGGGCCCGGCCCTGAGGCCTCTTGAGTGCTCGGCACACACCCCTTCAGATGGAAGGATTTCAAGACCAGTTTCATATCATCTTTTTTTTGCAGAAAAATCATGCTTTAACATGCAAGCTATTAATTCACAGGAAGAAAATGTTTCATTACTATTTTTTTTTTGAGACGGAGTTTCACTCTTGTTGCCCAGGCTGGAGAGCAATGGTGCAATCTCGGCTCACTGCAACCTCCACGTAATGGGTTCAAGTGGTTCTCCTGCTTCAGCCTCCCAAGTAACTGGGATTATAGTCACCTGCCACCAGGCCCGGCCAATTTTTATATTTTTAGTAGAGACAGGGTTTCGCCATGTGGGCCAGGCTGGTCTTGAACTCCTGACCTCCGGTGATCTGCCCGCCTCAGCCTCCCAAAGTGCTGGGATTACAAGAGCAAGCCACTGCGCTGGGCCGTTTTCTTATCAGTTCTTTGCAGCCTTGGAGCAAGGTGTCTAAAAGGCCAGCTTATAGGACAGGGGTGGGAGCAGGGCTGGGGGCGTGGAGTGTGGCTTTGGGGCCTGATAGGTGCTCACTCTGGCTTCTTCTCTGCCTAGTGTCACTGGAGTCGCTGACCTGAAGCCTCCATCCACCCGCCAGTAAATAGGATTCAGGTGCCACCTGAAGGAGGGTCTAGGGTTTTGTTTGTGATGATAATATGTATTATTTGGAAAGGCCTGTGCTGTCCCAGGCATCATTCTAAGCACTTGATGTGGAGAAACTTCTCTGCACAACAGCTTTTAGGAGTGGTGTTGCTGCTTCTCTTTTACACACATGGAAACAGGTTCACAGAATTTAAGTGACTTGCCCAAAGTTGCCCAGCCTGGGGATGGGCCCATCTGGCAGATTGAAGTCGGATGGATGGTAATCTTCTGTGTTAGGAAGGCAGGACTCCTGAGTGGTTAATGGGGTGAGGGCACGATGGGTGTGTCATCACCCAGAGAAGAGGGGTATGGGACCCCCAAGAATTCAGAATGTGACCTCAAGCCAGGAGGCTTCCTCTTCTCCAGGTGACTTCAGCCTCTCTTGGCCACATATAAAGCAGACCATCTTAGTCAGAAATGGAGTGAGCCCTGTTACTTTTGCAAAAGCGAGAATGGGCTGGGTGTGGTGGCTCACGCCTGTAATCCCAGCACTATGGGAGGCTGGGGTGGTGGATCACCTGAGGTCAGGAGTTTGAGACCAGCCTGGCCAACATAATGAAATGCCGCCTCCACTAAACATACAAAAAAGTAGCAGGGCATGGTGGTGGGCGCCTGTAATCCCAGCTACTTGGGAGGCTGAGGCAGGAGAATCGCTTGAACCCTGGAGGCAGATTGCACCACTGCACTCCATCCTGGGCGACGAGTGAAACTTTATCTCAAAAAAAAAAAAAGCAAGAATGGTTGTTGAATTTTTCAAATGCTTTTCCTGCACCTGCCATAGTGACCAGACTCATCCGACTTCAGAGCGACTATTCGGTGTAACTCATGTGCGATCAAGGTGGTGAGTTACGCCGAATGGTCGCTCCGAAGTCGATGAGTCTGAGTCTGTGTTTCTGGGGTAGGCCCAGGGCAGCCATGATCCTTTTTGTATTTTGCTAGATTGAGTTTGTGTTTGCTGTGGGATTTTGACAGGGGTCTTAGTGGGTGATTCTGTTCTGCACTGTTCCTTTCTGTCCATGCTGGGTTTTGGTATCAAATCATAACATGAATATTACGCAGAACTTGCCAGTGGGGCTGTTGGGCCTGGAGGTTTTTCAGGGGAGTATTTTAAAATTATAGCTCCATTTCTTTAATAGCTGTGGGACTTTTGTGCTTTCCTTTCTTCTAGATTGGTTTTGCTAAATTGTTTTTCCATATTAGCATAAAGTTGTTCACATATTCTTTTGTTTTCTTTGTATGTAGCATTTGTGGGATGCCCCCACACCCTTTTTTTTGTGGGGACAGGGTCTCGCTGTCACCCAGGCTGGAGTGCAGTGGCATAATCATGGCTCACCACAGCCTCAGCCTTCCGGGATCAAGCAGGCCTGCCACCTCAGACATGCCACAAGGCCTGGCTAACAAAAAAAATTTTTTTTTGTAGGCCTGGTGTGGTGGCTCACGCTTGTAATCACAGTGTATTTAGGAAGCCGAGGTGGAAAGATTGCTGGAGTCCAGGAGTTTAAGACCAGCCGGGGCAACACAGTGAGATCTGATCTATACCACATATATATTTGTAGTGCCAGAATCATATAGAGCCAGTTGTATGGCCCGGCTGGTCTTGAACCCCTGGCCTCAAGCAGTGCTCCCTCCTTGGCCTCTCAAAGCCAGAGATGACAGGTGTGAGGCGCTCGGCCTGGGTGTCATCTGCAACTTGCATTATCATTTCCTCCTCGACCCATGGGTTATGCAGAAGTATATTTCATAATTTCCAAATGTGGTTTTCTAGCTATTTTAAAAATTATTGACTTGTGTTTATTGCATTACACCCAGGAAACTTGGTCCTCATCAGATCAGGTTATTGAAACTCGATCAGTGGCCAGCTCGTGATCAGCTCTCTTAACTGTAGAGTGCTTGAAAAGAGTGTGCTCTCCACAGTTGGTGGAATCAGCGTTTGTACAGATCCATCAGATAAAATGTATACATTGTGTGTTCACTCTACATCCTGCCGAGCTGCCAGTCCCTGAGAGAGGCGCTAGAAATCCCCGGACAGCAGATGGATGTGTTCCTCCTGTAGCTTGGGAGGTTCTGAAGATGTGTTCGCAGGCCGGGGGATGTGAGGTGTGGCGCTGGGTGCTAGTGAATGGAATCTCTCACCGCAATGGACTCGCTCTGTCTCCAGCGTTGCCCGTCGCCTTGGCATCTGCTTTGTGTATTACACAGAAATGGGAACTTTATTTAGTGTTTGTCAGATGTGTTGTTTTTCCTCCTGTTGCGTTCAGCCTTTCTGTTCTGAATGATTAGATGTGTTTCTTGCACATGCCCCCAGACAGGTTTCCGTGCCAATTGTTTGCCGTCTTTAATGAGAGTGTTTGGTTGGTGTGCATGAGCTGTAGCCAGGTTTTGGATGTCTTTACTTTGGCCTGCTTTTTGTCTCTCACTTCTTGTCTGTTTTTTCCTCTAGGTTTTGCTCTTCTTCTGGTTTATGTTCTTTGTCACTTAGCTTTCTGCTGTTTACTAACTGTTGGTGGTCATCCTAGCACTGTGGTGGGCATGTCTAGCCCTCTGGGTTTGAAGTTAATCAGAGTCACTATCTTCCTCCCCAGAAGTGTGTGGTGGTGAATTCTCTGTCTGCTGGGCTAGGTCTGGTGCCCTCTTGTTTGCTCAAACTCCAGTCTGGATGTTTCTGTGAAAGTATTTTTTATGTGTGATTAACATTTAAATCAGTAGATATTAAGTATAGAAGCTCTCCTGCCACAGCATGGGTGGGCCTTGCCCAATCAGTTGAGGGCCTTTGCCATGGCATGGGTGGGCCTTACCCAATCAGTCAAAGGCCTTCGTAACAGTGTGGGTGGGCGTTACCCAGTCAGTTGAAGGCCTTCATCACAGCATGGGTAGGCCTCACCCAGTCAATTGAAGGCCTCAAGAGCAAAAATCTAAGGTGTCTCAAGGAAGAGGGGATTCTGACCCAGATGGAGACCTGAGCTGCAGCCCCACCTCCTGCTGGGATCTCCAGCCTGCTCACCTGCACTTCAGATGTTGGATTTAGCTCCCCTAGCCACGAGTCAGTTCATTAAAATCAGTGTCTGTCATCTCCCTGTGTCCCGGTGTGTCTCTGGTTTTCTCTCCGTGCATCTTTCTCTGAGTGTGTCTAGTCTCACTCTCACTCGCACTCTCTGCACACTCGCACTGCTGGTTCTGCCTCTGGGAACCCTGATGGGTGTGTGGCTCAAGGGCTTCGTGGCCCGTCATGTTCGCTGTTGTTTTCCCCGCTGGGTTATGGTCAGCCCCTGTATTCACGGGCTCCACATCTGCAGATTCAACCATAAAAATAACAATGCAGCAATAAAAAACAATACAAATAAAAGACATTGCATTATACACGCAGCTGACACAGCATTTCCATTGCACCAGCAGCGTAAGTGATCTAGAGGTGATTTAAAGTACGCGGGAGGAGCCGGGCGTGGTGGCTCACGTGAGCCTGTAATCCCAGCACTTTGGGAGCCTCCGGTGGATCATCAGAGGCCGGGAGTCCAAGACCAGCCTGGTCAACATGGCGAAACCCCTTCTCTACTAAAAATACAAAAAGTAGCCAATGTGGTGGTGGGCGCCTGTAATCCCAGCTACTCGGGAGGCTGAGGCAGAAGAACGCTTGAACCCAGGAGATGGAGGTTGCAGTGAGCTGAGATTGTACCACTTCAGCCTGGGCAAAAGAGTGAAACGCCATCTCAAAAAAAAAAAAAAATGTATACAGGAGTACGTGTGTGGTTTATATGCAAATCCCACGCCATTTTCTGTCAGGGACTTGAGCATCTGAGGAATTTGATATCTGAGGAGTCCTGTATCCAGGCCCCCGGGGACACCGAGGGGCACCTGCATGCTGTTTGGGCCGTATTCTGGTTCTGCTGCATTCAGCCATGCATCACCCTGTCACCATCCTGATTCTGTATGGCCAGTGTGCCCACAGCCTCTGCCTGAATCTCAGCCTCCACAGTGTCTTCTTTGGCATGGAAAAACAGGTGACAGAACGGTTCAGATTTCATCTGGAAATGTACTGATGTAGTTGATAAAAATGTCTTTTCCCCAGTGGATTTCAGTGGTTCTGGGTTGACAGTCACTTCCCAGTGGCGGAGTGGAGCCGCCTCCTGCGTCTTTGTTCTTTCTGCTGGTGCAGAGACAGCCTTGGGCAGGGCCGTTCCCCTGGACGGAATGGAGGGAATCCGCCTTTTCTTTCTTGCCGCCTTCAGCTCCTTCTGCTGTCTTGGGGCTTTGCAGTTTCGCTGTGGTCTGGCCAGGTGTTTGCTGACCTGCCTGGCACTTGCTGGCTCTGGGGTCTTGCTGGCTTTAGAGGCTCCTCAGCCACCAGAGTCTCTTCAAACAGCGCTCCCTTCCCTCTCTTCTCTTCCTGGAACGCAGTCCAGGCCCCACCTCGGCTTTCGGATGCTGCTGGCCTTGTCTCCGGCTGGGCAGTCTCTGCCGCTGTGACCCGTCGTCAGACCTGTCTGTTAAGTGCCACAGACCAGCGCGATGCGTTTCATTTCCAGAAGGTTGGCGTGGATGTTTAAAAACTGCTGGGTCAGATTTTGTGGTTTTGTACTTTTGACAGCTTGGTGTTCTGTGTCTGGAAATGACAGTGTTGGAGGCGTTTCTGGGTCTGATTCTGACCTTGCCCGCGGTGGTTTGTCTTCTTGTGTGTGTGATTTTTGGCATGAGCTCATGTCCATTAGATGTTTATCTGTAGGAATTATTTGAGGCCTGCAGGGGAGGTGGTTTGCTTTTGCAGTGGGTGGGGAGGGCGAGGGCCTGGGGCCTGCCTGGAAGCGCTTTAATCTGCACATTCCCCGCTCGGTGCCTTTGGGACCCGAGGCCACCTGAGTTCCAGCTGCAGATCCGGGTGCAGGCTGCCGTTGGTCGGTGGCAATCAGGTGTTGCTCAATGATGGGGATTAGGTGGTTTCGTTTTGTGTGAGCACCACAGAGGGGACTCACGCCCAGACGGCACAGCCTTGTACACACTGAGGCGGTGTGGCGCAGCCATCGCCCGAGGTGACAAACCACAGCTGTCATCCACTTCACGCCGGAAGCTGTTGTGACACGATGCTAAGTGTGTGCCTCAACACAAAAGGTCGTCCTAGGAAAGGCACCTTACAAATATGGCATAAAAAATGCCACACCTGTGTAGGGTGCTTACCACGAGTGGGTCTGCAGGACTGGGGGTGGCTCTGGCGAGGCAGTGAGTGAGTGGTGGGTCAGCAGTGGGTAAGCGGTGGGTGGGTGGTGGGAGGTGGGTGGGCGGTGGGTGGGTGGTGAGTGATGGGTGAATGGTGGGTGACTGGTGGGTGACTGGTGAGCGGTGGGCCAGAGCGAAGGGCCTTTGCACTCCTCTGACTTTATTGCACACGGAATTACACGAAACTGATCTTAAAAAGTAATTTGTGCTACAACATGGTCACGTCATAATTGAAGTGATGGGAATTTTTCTGCTCCATTGTAATGGTTTGGGACTAATGTCATCTCTGTGGTCCAGTGTTGAGGGAGCCACTGTTATGAAGCGTGACTGTGCTCACATCCTCTGTGGACCCCAGGCACGTGGCACACGCCTGTCATCTTAGCGCTTTGGGGAGCTGAGATGGGAGGACTGCTTGAGGTCAGGAGTTTAAGACCAGCCTGGCAACACAGTGAGACCCCCCGTCTCTACAAAGAAATATTTAGCTGGGTGTGGTGCTACGCGCCTGTGTTCCCAGCTCCTCAGGAGGCTGAGCTAGGAGGACTGCCTGGGCACGGGAGGTGGACGCCACAGAGTGAGGATCGCTCTCCTGCGCTCCAGCCTGGGTGATGGAGGGGGACCTGTCTCAAAAAAACAAAACAAACGTATTCTGTGGAAATGGTTCTTCTTTCACAGCCAGTCCTCCCTGGGCATGGCCTTGGGGGGGGTTGTGTTTACCCCTCTCTGGCTTGAATGTGTGTCGGTGGGACTATGGGGGTGGTCCCTGCCTTACTCCCTGCCTTGGGGGGACTGTGGGGGGGTCCCTGCCTTGGGGGGACTGTGGGGGGGTCCCTGCTATACTCCCTGCCTTGGGGGGACGGGGGGTCCCTGCTATACTCCCTGCCTTGGGGGGACTGTGTGGGGGGGTCCCTGTTATGTTCCCTGCCTCGGGGGGACTGTAGGGGGGGGGGTCCCTGCCTTACTCCCTGCCTGGGGTTCTGGTAGGGGTGGAGAAATAGTTTTCTGTCCATTTCCCATTCTAGTTCCCAGCTGGGATGGACCCTGTAGCTAAAGACAGATTAACAGAGAAACACAGGCTCATCAACATGCCCGTTTCACAGCCACCTGGGAGCCGCGGGAATGAGTGATTCTCAAACAGGTGGCTGTAAATTCAGGCCCACATGGCCTCTCAACCAACAGTCTCGATTTAGGGATGTCAGAGGCAGGACGTGGACTGAGTCTCCAGGTGGTGTCTCGGAGGGGGCACGGAGCTGGCAGAGGATGGCAGGACCTGAGCTGCCTTTACCTTTGTCCGTGCTGGTAGAGGGAGGGGCCTTTGCCCGTAATTCCTGTTGCGCTCTTAGGCAGCACGTGAGTGGAGGGAGCTTTTCTTGGCCCTGCCGCTTCTCAGTTGCCTTTGTGGGAACACAGTCCTCACCCCAACATGGCACAGTTCGGGGTGTGCATCCTGGTTTGCCTTGGGGCCCCTCCTCAGTGTCCAGCTCTGCATTAAAAGCCGCTGTTCTTGACCCTGGAGCTGGTTTCTGGCTCCCTCTCCTGCTGGCCTGGAGGTGGGGTGGGGTCCTCACGTGGCCCTGACCCTGGCTCTGCCCAGCCTCTCTGAGCCATCACCTTCTTCCTCTCTGAGGTCAGAAGAGGCGGTTGTGCCTGGGCCGGGCCAGGGCCAGGGTCTGTTGGGAGAGTTCTGAGATCCACTGCCCTGGGGGCTCAGTGTGGGGTGAGTGGACCAGAGGGGAGTGGCTGGTGGCTGGGGCTTTGTCTGCAGTGGTCACTGGCTGTGCAGCTCCAGGGACGGTGTCTGTGGGATGGGAGTGTCTGATAGAGCTGCCCCGGGGTGGTGACTGTGAAGAGGAGGGCGTCCAGATACAGCTGCCCTGGTCGCCACTGTGGACCCCTCTGTCTGACCAGGTGCTGGGGGTACAGACTGGGAGACTGTCCTGGGCTCTTCCAGGTCAAGATGGAGGCAGTGGCCGGTGGCCACTCATGTGGTCACTCTTGGCTCGGGGAGATGGGAGCCCTGGGCTAGCCTCAAGCGGAGGGCGTAGGAAGGGGGGAGAACCTGAGGAGAGAAGCAGGGAGAAGCCAAGGTGGCAGAGGTCCCAGAGCAGGTGTTGGCATGTCCAGGGCAGGTGTCATGAGGGTGAGGCTCAGCCAGGGGATCTTGGAGTTGCTGGGGAGGGGATCTCCGGAGGGGCTGTTGTTGAGGGGAGTGGGGTCCTGGAGGGCACCCCGCCCAGTCTGACCCAAGTGCCCTTGTTCTTCAGGAGACGGTAACCTACACCTCAACGTGACGGCGGAGGCCTTCAGCCCATCGCTCCTGGGCGCCCTGGAACCTCACGTGTACGAGTGGACGGCCCGGCAGCAGGGCAGCGTCAGCGCGGAGCACGGTGTGGGCTTCAGGAAGAGGGACGTGCTGGGCTACAGCAAGCCGCGCGAGGCCCTGCAGCTCATGCAGCAGCTCAAGGCCCTGCTGGACCCCAAGGGCATCCTCAACCCCTACAAGACGCTGCCCAGCCGGGCCTGACGGCCGCTCCCATCACTGCCAAGGCCTGCCGGGGTCAGCGATGGCTCTCGGGGCGGGAGTGTTGCGCTGGCTCTGAGTGATGAGCTGGCAGTGGGCAGGGGACTGCGGCCCACACTGGGAAGTGCAAGATGCAGGCCCTCTGCAGGAGCCTGGCAGAGCTGGGAGTGGGCGGACTCCCTCCTTTGCAGGCAGGGCAAGGTGAGGCCTCTCCTGCCGTCAGCTTTGCCCATGTGGAAGCAGAACTGGGTCTCACTTGCCTGGTTGGGGGTCTCTGGCTCTGCCTTGCTTGCCAAAGCTCTGAGGCACTGGGTGGTTCTTCTGCCATTTGCTGCTGGTGGGTAGTGGGGGGCTGAGGGCAGGGCCACGTAGGCCATGACCCTGGGATGCCGAGATGACCCAGGTGCTGAGGCTCTGCTGAATGGATCCAGGTCCCACAGGCTGTGGATGCCCTTGGGAAGGGTGATGGTGGCTGGTGTCTGGGCCTGAGTGACAGGAATGTGTAATTTCCTCCATCTTCTAGAGGGCCTGCCGGCTGGGAAGACAGCTACCAGGGCACGCCATCCTGCTCTGAGTCTCAGGTTCTGCTTCTACAAAGGGTGTGCGGAGGAGTGAGTGAGGGCCACTGCAGAGCACTCCTGCCAGTCAGCAGCCCTGGGCAGCCCGTGGGCTGTGCGACCACTTGGAGGCAGCTGTGCCTCTGCCGTGAATGTCCAGTAAAAATCTGAATTGGCTGCAAGCTTCTCTTTGCTTTTGTCACTGGAAAATCATCTTGCGAAGCCCGTCTGGAAGTGCCTATGCATCCTGTTGCCAAAACCCCTGGCCGCTGGGGCCATCATATGGCCAGGGCCTGGCCCTGCTCTGACTGCTGTCGTGTTCTCCCTGCCCCCGTCCCCATGCACTGTCCTGCTGGTGGCTGAGCTCCTGCAGGCTGCACGGGGCAGGCCTGGGCATGGAGTGGGCACCTTGTGGTTCCTGGTGGCCCTGGAGGCCCTCAGTCGCTGAGCCGGTCCAAGGTGGATCCACAGGCCCCTCCTGTCCCTGTGAGCATCAAGGCTCTCGGATCCTGCTCAGAGGTGGAAATGTGCCTCTGACCCTGCCACCCTGCAGAGCCCGCCTGCCTAGCCAGGGCCCTCTGTGGACAGGCCACATCCTGGTAGAGTGGCCATGGCCACTCTTCGCCATCCCAGGCTGGGTACTCTGGGCAGCTGTACGATGTCTGTTGCATAGAGCAGACCCCAGGCCCCATGGGTGCCTGACATGAAGCCCCACAGCGTGTGCCTGTGGCCCCCAAGGTCAGCCAGCGGCTCCTGCCTTTCCCTCTGACCTCTTGTTGGGGGCTGGCCATTTTCCCGCTGTGTTCTCCTCTAGCTCTGCCGCCGGGCTCGTGGACTGTGCTGGGTTGACTGCAGGCCAGGGTGAGTTGCTGAGCCGCTGACCTGGCTATGCACCTGCCATCCCACCCCGAGTGGACGCTGCTGGCCCAGGTGTGGCTTGGGGGCTTTCAAGCTTCTGCCCATGCTGGCCACATGACCCCATGTCCCACCCCTGGGCAGGGACCTGTGATTCTCATATCTGAGGTCTGTCACCCTCCTGAGAGCCCCCGGCCACGCTCTGAATGCTCACTGCTGCTGCTGGAGAGGCCAGCTGGAGGGCAGGGAAAAGCCCAGAGCCCCAGGCTCCCCATGAGGATCTGGGCCCAGCACGGGCTGTGGGGCTGCAGAGGCCTGTCCTCGCCTGCCGAGAAGACTCCAGCTGGTGGGGTGCCTGCGCAGGGCAGAGGAGGAATCTGTCCCTAGTGCTCTCTGGACCTCTGTGTCCACACTGCCTGCCCCCTAGCTTCTGGGGACTGGGGAAGCAGACGGCCCCAGGAGTGTTGGAGGAGGAAGAGGCCATGGCCACCCTTCCCCGGGGGTCTGGCTCCAGGAGGCTGTAGTGACTCTTGGGCCCGAGCCCCTCCAACAGCCAGGGCACTTGTTCCTGGAGCTCCACGGCTGGGCCTTGCCATGTTCACCTCCAGTTCATCCAGCAATGGGGAGAGGGGCTTCTTAGACCCACCTCAGCCTTCTCTTTTGTGCCTCTAAATGATGGGAAATACAACACAGCCCGACAAAGCGGGTGCCGGTGAGACACCTAGCTGCCTGAGCTGGCCCGAGGAACGGCCTGTCTGCCACGAGGAAACCCACACTGCGTGTCGGCCGGGAGGCCAGGGCTGCTCACGTGCTGGAAACCTGCTAGGTTTCTCTACCTAACAGCCTAACAGCAGGAAAATCTGATCAGACCCAGATTTCCATTTATGGACTGTGTGCCTTGCAACCTGAGGGTTAACATGGATTGTGAGTGACTCTGATGGGGGAGAACTCGATGGATCTGCTTGAGGCAGGCCACTGGCCTTGGTGCCCCAGAGACAGCTCTCGGTGGCCACGTGACAGTGTTGTGTCCCTGGTCAGCTGTGTGTAAAAGAAATGCAGGAATTCCACACTACCCAACCTCTCAGCCAGAGGTTCTGACAAAGCCGCAGCCACGTGGAAAGCAGTGAAAAAAAGGAGGTGGGGAGGAAGGCGGGTTCGGACCCTCCATTCCATCTGCAGTGGCTCTGGCCAGACGGGTTCGGACCCTCCATTCCATCCGCAGTGGCTCTGGCCAGGCGGGTTCTGATCCGCCATTCCATCCGCAGCGTCTCCAGCCAGGCGGGTTCTGACCGAATTCTGCAGCAGCTCCAGCCAGGGTCCTTGGGGCTTGGAGGTGCTGAGGGGCGGCCTTTGTGTTCGGATTAGAAGCCGGTGATTGTCACATTAAGAACTCTAAGCTTCTGCAATGTGAGAAGACGTTACACAACCAGGGCTCCTGGGCTGAGGCCGAGGAGGGGGCCGAGGGAGTGGCGGGAGGGGCCCCAGGCAGGGTCAGAGCTGCCTGTGTACAGCTCGGGAGAGGGAAGAAGGTGCAGGCCTGGAGGTCTCAGCCCCAGGGGAGTGGAGTGTGGGTGGGAACTGCCTGCCCCTCCCATCCCCCCCACCCCAGGACAGCTGGCCCCTGGGAGCGCCCTTGGGAAAGCCAGTTTCCTGAAAGCAGAAGGGCAAGTGGTTGGGATCCAGGGGTGTCTGATGGTTGTGGACTCAGGGCCCAGAGGAAGGGTTTGGGGTTTGGGGCTCCTGTGGCCCTGCAGGCCCCAGAGGACGTCCATCAGGACCCTGGCTGTGGGAGGCAGAGGTGACAGGCCTGCAGGGCAGCGTCCCTGGGCCCAGATGGCAGGCATGTCACTGACCAGTGACCAGAGCTGTGCCCACCTGTCCTGGTGCATCAGCCTCCTGGCAATGAGCTTCATGCTGGCTGCTCTTCAGAGCTCTTGGGGTTCAGGCCCTGTCCCACTGCTTCTGGGCGCCTGTGACCTGCAAAGGCCCTACCCCCGGCCTGTGTCCCTTGGGGTGCACTGACCATCTGGGACCCTGAAGTTGCCTGTGTGGTAGGTGTGTCCACCCCACCCAGGCGACGCAGAGGAATGGAAAATAATCCTACCTCAAGGAGCCGGTCCATTGCCTGGCGTGGTGGCTCGCGCCTGGAATCCTAGCACTTTTGAGAGGCCGAGGTGGGAGGATTGCTTGAGCTCAGAAGTTTTGAGAACAGCTTGGGCACACATGGTGAGACTCTACAAAACATTAAAGTTTAGCCAGGCACGGTGGGACGCACCTAGAGTTCCAGGTACAGGAGGTTCCTACAGGGAAGGCTAGAGTTACAGCTACAGGAGGCCTAGGCTACGGGGAGCCCCACGTGATTGCACCACTGTACTCCAGCCTGGATGACAGAGCAAGACCCCCAAATAAGCCGGTCAGGGAGGCCAAGAGCAAATAGCCGCTGGAATGTGGCACTGGCTGGTGGGGGGAGGGCTGGGGGCCCTTGGGATAGACCGGGAGCTGGAGTTGAGGGTTGGGGTCAGGTGGAGGGGCCAGGACGCCCGGGGCTGTCTTGGGAGCCCTCCTGATACCCAGGCCCCCGGCCAGGTTCCTCCTGGTGGAACATCCCAGACCTGAGCCCTCCTGCCTTTCCTTGGACCTGCATACAAGGAGCTGGGGCAGCCGGCTGCCCCCAGGCTGAGGCCCTGGGCCAGGCCCCTCCTGGCTTTGGTAGATGGTCAGACCCAGGGCAGGCACATGGCCATGCTCCCCGGCCATGCTCCTTGGCCATGCTCCCCGACGCTGCCTCTTGGACCTCAGTGGGGAGGACAGACCAGGGCAGGGCCCAGGAGGCCACAGGGGCTGATAGGGGTGGCGATCCTGGCAGCCTCACATTCAAGGGCTCTGCCCTCTTGTGCCCACCCCTGGAGGGGGAGTCCCTAGAGGGAGCATAGGCCCTGTCTCCCCACCTGCCCTTCTGGACAGCGAGAGTTGCTGTGAAGTTTGTAGACAGCGGACAGGTGAGGAGCCGTCTCCTGGGTGTGTCCAGGTGTGGCCTGACAGGGCTGGGGTCCTGCTGGGCTATCTGCTCCCTGCTTGTGGGCAGGTCCTCAGGCGACCTCCTGGCTTCTGCTTCGTCCCCTCCCCACCGGCCTGTGCCAACGGCTGTGCAACCAGAGGCCACAGTGGCCGGGAAGCGGGATGATGCTCCCTTTGTTTCTGGTGAAGCGTGCGGCACCTGGACCCACTTTCCGGGTTCCATGACCCTGGGGCCCGGGGGACAGGGAGGGGACGGTGCAGGGACAGTGCATGGCAGCCAGGGGTGCTGGGCATCACTGGGTAAGGGTGAGAACCGTTCTTCCTGGTGGTCAGGGTTCGCCCCTGGACTCCGGGAAGCAGAGACTGGAGCAGGGCCTGCTTCACAGCACAGGGCTAGGGGTGTGTACGTGGGCAGGTGGGTGGCCCTGGATGGTGAAGGACGGGCGGGAGGAGTCCAATGGGGAACCCCCTCCTGTCAGCCCCTGGCTGAACCACAGTCCCCTCCACTGCCTGCCCCAGGGCAGGAGACTTCCTTCCTGCAGTCCTGGACCTGGGATCTGAGACCCAGAAGCTGACTCTATCCTTTGCTGTATTCTGAGTTAGGGCGCCCCTGCCCTTGCCCCTGCCCAGAGGTGGTCCTCAGCTCGCCCACGCACCCTCAGTGCGACTGAAGAGGAAAACTAGCGTGCGTCCTGCCCGCTCCTGGCTGCTCCCTGTCGGCCTTGAGTCTGCTGAGTGCGGCCCTCCCAGTGAGACCAGGGCTGATGGAGGTGGGCTCCTAGGCACATGGAGCTGTCCCTTACACGAAGCGGCTGAGGGGCCTCTGGCCAGCACACCCCAGGTTACGGCTCTGCCCTGGGGTGTCTGTATCTGCTCTGACAAAGAACGCATGCATTTGACTGGTGTTCTGAGTCACCGTGGACCAGTGGCCTGCCAGAGCAGCTGATTCCTAGCGGGGAGCTGGGGCCAGGCAGACACCTGTCTCTCTGGGGCTCCTGGCAGAGCCCCACTGGTCACAGGCAGCCTCCTCCTCCTGGCTGCTGGGTCTCTGTCCCTTTCCCTCCGTGGCTGGGAATGACTGCTCCATGCTACAGTGCATTGTCCCTGTCTGCCCCCGGAGGGGTGGTTGAAGGTGGCTGGTGGCCGAGGACCCCCTGCCCAGGCCCACCCTTCTTGCTCAGGCCCCATAAGTCACTTGGGGTCTGGGGAGCTGAGGACTTGGACCCAGGAGGGAAGTGCCCAGCTGTGACTCTTGGGCATGTGTCCCTGGGCACGTCGCTGCCCACCGGCCCCACCGTCTGTAACATGCAGCTCGGCCAAGGGGATTCTGGGTTCAGGACCCATGAGGCGCCATCTGCTTTGCTCCTGGGCTGAGCCTGTGGTGCCCTGGGCAGGCTGGGTGGAAGGAGCCAGGGAGGCTCCTTAACGGGTGAGCAAGATCCCACACAGATGTCTCTGAACAGTGGAATGTGGAGGGCGCAGGGCGCGCCGGGTGGAGAGCTGCCTAGCCGTGCCAGCGAGGCCCCGTGTCCTCCCGCCTGCCGTGAGCACTGGGAGCGGCTCTGCGGGCCCCTCCTGCAGACTCGGGCCAGGGAGGTCGACAGAGCAGCTGGAGGGAGATGCTGGGGCAGGGGCGGGGGCGCCAGGCCCCTGGGCTGCAGCTGCAGGTAAACGGTGGAGGCCGGGGGCACTGGGCCTCTGCAGGCAGCCACACAGCGGAACTGGGTCCTGGGGGGAGGGGCTGTGCAGAGCTCCCTTCGGGGGTGTCCCAGCCGCCCAGCCCAGGGTGTCTGATGCCAGGGAGTCCATGTCTGCTCGGCCCTCCTCCCAGCCCCTCAGCCACCTCGTTTCTGCCCCTGTGGCTGGGGGGCCTGAGCCAGGCCCTGGCTGGGGCAAGGAGGCTGGCTTGGGCTGGGGCCAGTCCCAGAATCCAGGCTGGGTTGGCACTGACAGGGAGGGGTGTGGGAAGGTGGCCAGCATGTGGAAAGCGTGGCGTTGGAGGGCATGGCAGGCACCAGGGCCGCAGGAGGCAGCCAGGGTGGCACGATTCGTGGCCTGTGGCTCTGTGGCTCTGTGGAGCATCTGCACTTTTCCAGTGGATTCGCTCTAGCTCTTGACCACAACGTTGCCACATGTCCCTGGCTGCTTGTCTCAGGATCATATCTGTTTCCTGAAGAGAGAAATGAACTTTCATGCAGTAAAATCTAAACAAATATTTGCATTTATTTTCCACTTCCATGTCCTGTTTCAAAACTTACTGTCCAGCCCAAGATTTTAAAAAGCGAGATTTTCATCTAGTGTGAAGCAGGCTCAGGAAGAGGAGGAGGATGGGGAGGAGGAGGAGGAGGAGGATGGGGAGGAAGCTGGGGAGCCGGCTGGGCTTTCCTTGCTCATCTCACAATGGCCGCCTGGCCCTCGCCCTCTCCTCTGTGTCTGGTCCTGAGTTCAGAGTTCAGAAGCCCTCGCTGTGCTGTTGGGGCCCACCAAATCCGTCCCTTGTGGGGGCAGTTCCCTCCAAGCCCCCTGGGGACAGACCCTGAGGGTGGGGCGGGGAGCAGGGAGCAGTCCCCAGGCAGGTCCTCCCAGGGCCTGGCGAACACAGGGGCCCATCCGGGGCGCCCCAGACTCCCTCAGCCAGTTCTTCCCGAGAACAGAACAGTTAAGCCCAAGCCCTGGATGGAGGTGTGGGGAGAGGGCGTGGCTCCCGTCCCAGCAGGCAGGTGAGCGTCTGGGGATTCAGTTCACTCTGCCCCGCAGACTCACCCTGTGCCTGCGCCCCGGGGAGCCTGAGCCGGCAGGGGTGAGAGGGTGGGACCTCGGGGAGCCTCGGCTGTCCCCTCACTGGAGGCCTGAGGCCAAGATGATGTCCACGCTCGGCGGCTTGCAGAGGTAAGGGGGCGACTGGGCCCTTCCAGGTGGACAAAGCGCTTGGTCTGTGGATATTCTGAGAGACGGACAGAAGTGAGTTTTGTGTCTTTCAAAGGAAGTGACTTGGGTTTGGAGGCAATTCCTTCTCATGCTTCCCTCAATTCACTTACCGTGGCTTCATTTCGGAAGTTGGGGGCCCCTCCTGCCCAGGCCTGAGGCTGGTTCTGGGTATTTGGGGGTTCTTGGATGTGGGGCTCCGTGAGAAAGCTGCCCCCCAATACTGTGGGGTGGAGATGCTCGGGGGATGGCCAAGGAGGGCAAGACCTGCTGGGTTTGGGACCTCCTGGCCTCGGTCGGCGACTCAGGCCCGAGGCTGGGCCGCGTTGGTGGGAGTGCCGGGCGCATGTTGGGACGTCGGTTGTGTGTGCGCTTTAGGATGGTCTCGGAGCTCTGGGTGGTGAGGGGGAGGCTGGGCTCTGCTGTGTTGTCTCCCTTCTGTAAACAGAGAGGAGGTGGATTTCTTCCAGTTGGGTTTGGAGGGGCAGTGGGTGTGGCTGGAAATGCCTTGCATTTTCCTTCTCCTGCTCGCCACCCTGTTTAGGGTTTCCAGGGCAGTTTGAAGCTGTTCCTGTGCGTAGAGGTCCCGGCCTCCCCAGGGCACATGCTGTCATGAATTCGATCACCTTCCCTTAAGGGGTGCTTAGGACCCGCTGCCGGGACGCTGGCTGAGGAACCCGTCTCAGGACTGAGAGGTGTGTGGCCTGCTGCCTGGCCTGGGCGTCCTAGGAGTCCTCTCCTGTGGACGTTGTGACCACGTTGTGAAGAGGAGGACCAGGGGCTCGGGGACCAGGCTCACTTGATTAGCTGGGGGCCAAGCTGAGGGGATCTGGCTGCCCCGGCGCCACCTGAGGTCGGCCACAGTGGGTGTGCCTGACTGCAGCTGAGACTCTGGGCGAGACCTGGGAGGCACTGTGGCCGAGGGTCCCCTGGGAGGCACTGTGGCTGAGGGTCCTGGGGCGGCCAGGGCACAGGCTCCTCGGCTCTGGGCAAGACCTGGGAGGCACTGTGGCCGAGGGTCCCGGGGCGGCCAGGGCACAGGCTCCTCGGCTCCTGCTCTCAGTGCCTGGCAGGGTGGGCTCCCTGCGGTGGTCCCTGCAGGCTGCAAGTCCCATGCTATGGCCAGGAGCATTGACTCTGCATGTCCCAGGCTCCACTGAACACAGGGGTGTGTGTCGCCCCCCGGAGGGAAGCCCCGAGTCACTTCCCCACAGCCCTGGACAGCAGCCTTCCTGAGCCTCACATGTGTTTTCCTGGGATTGGGCAAGTGTGGGAGGCTCACCTTGCTTGGCCCAGCTTGTGTGGCCTGTGGCCGGAAGGAGCCGATGGTCCTGGGGACAAAGGGGATGGGGAGGGGGGTGCAGCCAGGCAGGTGCATTGCCCACCCGGCGGTTCAAGGAGCTGCCCAGAGCCAAGGAGAGACTTTGCCCAGAGGAGAGATGCTAGTGAGGCCCAGTCTTGACCACCGGCCACGGTAAATCCACGCTGCTGGGCAAAGTGCCCTCTTGGGTCCTTGCCGATCCTTTGTTTTGCTGGCTGGCGATGATTCAGGCACCAAACTCTGAGCTATCGCAAGGTTTGGGGCAATTTAACTTGGGGGAGTTGCCTCCCTGGGGTGTGGTCATGTATCTTTGGTGGGGATGGGACTCATGATCAGAGAGGATGTGGTACAGAGCCCATGGGGGCCACCATACCAGTGTGAACACCCGACATTTGAGACAGGTCTCAGTTAATTTAGAAAGTTGATTTTACCAAGGTTGAGGACACACACTCGTGACTCAGCCTCAGGAAGTCCTGATGACGTGTACCCAAGGTGGTCAGAGCACAGCTTGGTTTTATATGTTGTCCGGGGACATGAGACATCTCAGCATATGCAAGATGAACATTGGTTCTGTCTGGAAAGGCGGCACCGCTCGAAGCAAAGGCTGGAAGACTGGAAGCCAGGAGGGAGCTTCCAGGGCAGAGGTAGTTAAGAGACAGACAAATGGTTGTGATCTTTTGAGTTTATTTCAGCCTCTTCAAAGGATAGTTTATTACTAGATGGGCAGGTCCTGAGTTACTAGGAAAGCTCATTTTTTAGCAGGTTTTGAAGCCTCATGTCTTAGGAAGAGAAATTAGGGGAAGAAAGGGAGAAAAACAACAACAAACAAAAGAAAAATCCTGGAAAATCAATATAGGCCACATACTCTAAAGTCCATACACCAGTAGGCAGGCATGAAAGTGGCTTATGTATGTAAATAGATTGCTGTTATTTCCTTCTGAAGTTTAAGTTGTCTATCTTACTCCAAATTAGGAAAAATAGGAGAAAAAAAAAAAAAGAAAAAAATTGAAAACATTATTTTGAAGACTTGTAGCCAAGAAAAATTAGAATTTGATCCAAACTGTAGAAAATAGTAAAAGTTAAAAAAAGTTAGGCAGACTAGAATCTAACCACATCTGTACTACAGTTTTTGAAACATAATTCTTTGGTCGGGCATGGTGGCTCACACCTGTAATCCCAGCACTTTGGGAGGCTGGGGTGGATGGATCACAAGGTCAGGAGTTTGAGACCAGCCTGGCCAACATGGTAAAACCCCGTCTCTACTAAAAATACAAAACTTAGCCGGGTGTGGTGGCGCTCACCTGTAATCCCAGCTACTCAGGAGGCTGAGGCAGGAGACTTGCTTGAACCTGGGAGCTGGAGGATGCAGTGAGCTGAGGTTGTGGCACTGGACTCCAGCCTGGGTGACAGAGCGAGATTCTATCTCAAAAACAAAACAAAACCAAAAAGAAACATAATTTTTCTTTCTCCCGTTTTGCGTTTTTACAAAAGAGAAATCATGGTAGAATTGGTTTGCTCTTTTATACTTGGCCTAATTATTGGTATACAGTGCAGCAAGAATAATTATTTTTTACATAGGCTTTTTTTTGTTGGGGGGAGGGGGAGATGGAGTCTGGCTCTGTGACCCAGGCTGAAGTGCAGTGGTGCCATCTCAGCTCACTGCAACCTCCACCTCCTGGGTTCAAGTGATTCTTATACCCCAGCCTCCTGAGTAGCTGGGAATACAGGTGCATGCCACCATGCCCAGCTAATTTTGTATTTTTTAGTGGAGATGGGGTTTTGCCATGTTGGCCAGGCTGGTCTCAAATTCCTGACCCCAAGTCATCTGCCCACCTTGGCCTCCTGAAATGCTGGGATTACAGGTGTGAGCCACCACACCTGTCCTACATAGGCTTTTAAATTGGCTTTGATGGAACATTGTTCCATAGGAGGAATCTCGGATAAGACTTTTTTAAAGCCGAACCCTGCCACCAATTTGTGCCATCAAATATCTACGAGTTGAGTGATCCTCTCCTCTTGAGGATCCAAAATAAACTTGGAGCTCCTGAACCTGTCAGAAAGTGATACTCTTTACTTACCACAAGTCAGGAACCCTGTACAGGGACTGTGTAGACAAAGGTATGAGGCCAGTTTTTGCAATGGGCTTTTATTGGATCCATAAGTCAAGTTTGAGTCCTTAAAGGAAAGCACACCATTCCAGTCAGTCTTGGTAAAATAACCAGTTTCTCCAGTTTTGTCCTGTTACAAATGAAAACAGAATCTTATTGCACCTATGCAGATAACTATATTGTCATAAGTTAAAAATGCTCACAAATAGTTTCCAAATTCTGGAGAAATTAGGTAGAGAAAAACAAATATGCTCCAAATTTTGTTCATAGGACTATACTCAATTGTTAAAAGCTGTAATAACATAAAAGAAAAGTTTTCTTAATGCTAAAAAACAAAGGATCAGCAACGTTTTAAGAAAAAAGTTAAAAAGATTACTTTAGTCTTCTATCAGTTCAGTTATGCAGTTAATTCCGTTCTACATGATATTCATGAACATTTCAGCCTCTATGAGAGTCCTGAAAGTTTCTTCCTCTGTCTCCAATGTATCAGAACCCTGTATTTAAGAACACCTGTTAAGAATTCTATAGCTGATTATAAAACCACCTTAAAGAGGACCAAAACAAGACAATTGTCCGTGAATGACAAAAAGTTTTAGGGCAGCCATAGTCAAAGGCACAATTGACAAGGAAATTTGTTACCTCTGTGGCACACTATAATTTAACGTAAGAATTATAAATATTATTGATAATGTACATTAAGTTATATTAGAACTACAGAAATTTCTCATAATTTTGGAATACATACCAAGAACATATTTATACAAATACATTCTAAAGAAAACCAAATACCATTTCAAATTTGACAATGCTTCCTGTAAGATTTTTATACCAAATAAACCAAACTATGTCATTTTTGGACTTTAGGAAAACCTAATATATTAAATGATTAAGTATTAAAGGATTAAGTCAGAAAAAGACATAACTTATAATTTGATTTTGGAAAGTTTGTCAAGTATCAAATGTTTAAAATACTAATATCACAAAACAGGATCATTCATTTAACCAAAGTGATAACTCAAGGATTTCAAAAAGACAAAAGCCTTCATTCTTTGAGAGATGAGACTTAATGTTCCAAACAATAAGCCCTAATAAAAATAGCATGAAGCCAATTTAATTTGTTTTTCAAAATTTTATAAACTATAGCATTTTGATCTTGACCATAAGAAATAACTTCCATAAGCCTTTATAACTTTTATTTATGTGTTAAGAAAACCTCGTGAATCTGACACAGGTCCATATGCCGGTCTTGCATCAGCATGTCTTTGACATTGATGATTAATTTATAGACAAACTGAACTTATTTTATCTCTCAAAATCAGCCCTTATAATCTCACATGCCCACCTTTCCCATGATCATCCCTGTGCCTTGTGGAGTTGAATAGCTTTGTATATTTATTTAATTTAATTTTATATTTATTTATTTATTTATTTGAGACAGAGTCTCACTCCGTCACCCAGGCTGGAGTGCAGTGGCGTGATTTCAGACTACTGCAGCCTTCACCTCCTGGGTTAAAGTGATTCTCCTGTCTCAGCCTCTGGAGTAGCTGTGGTTACAGGCACCCACCACCACGCCTGGGTAATTTTTGTATTTTCAGTAGAGATGGGGTTTCACCATGTTGGGCAGGCTGGTCTTGAACTTCTGACCTCAGGTGATCCACCTGTTTTGGCCTTCCAAAGTGCTGGGATTACAGGTTTGTAGCACCATACCCATCTGCAAAGAGTTGAATCGCTTTAATTTCTGACTCTGTGTTTCAAGAATGCAGTTTATTTTGATTG
Organism: Cheracebus regulus; assembly: GCA_963574635.1. Lineage (NCBI taxonomy): Eukaryota > Metazoa > Chordata > Mammalia > Primates > Pitheciidae > Cheracebus > Cheracebus regulus. The sequence goes on from CAUYQU010099011.1 coordinate 25,432, forward strand.
CCATCTTCTACCAGGCCTGAAGATTGGGCTTTAATTACTGTCCGTGTTTAAAATGCAGCAGGACTTGGTATCCTTTTCATACCCGGGAGTCAAAGTCCTGTAACTCAGTGTCACAAGTACTTTAAAAGTGCATACAGAGAGATACGTGGATGTGATAACCTTAATTTTAAAAAGTTTAAGACCAGATGCACTGGCTCATGCCTGTAATCCCAGCACTTTGGGAGGCTGAGGCAGGTGGATCACCTGAGTTCAGGAGTTTGAGACCAGCCTGGCCAGCCTGGCCAACATGATGAAACCCCATTTCTACTAAAAATACAAAAAATTAGCTGGGCATGGTGGTGGGCATCTGTAATCCCAGCTACTCAGGAGGCTGAGGCAGGAGAATTGCTTGAACCTGGGAGGCAGAGGTTGCAGTGAGCCGAGATGGTGCCATTGCACTCCAGTCTAGACAAATGTGAAACTCCGTCTCATAAAAAAGCAAAAAAAAAAAAAAAAAAAAGTTTTACCTCAGTTTTTTTCTAAACCAAAGCTTAATAATAATATGACAACTTGAGCATACAAAAGTTTTTTTTTTTTTTTTTTTAAATAAATCCTCTTATTGTGACTTACATAGATCATTCATGACCTTTTTGGATTTTCTGGTTTGTCCTGAACATCCCTCCTTTCTTAAACAACCAGTCATTTTACTCTAGGGCTAAATGTACCATACAAGATTCTTTCTGATATAAAATTATTTATCTTTAAGCTTTCTTACCAAGAAAACCTCTTTATTTTTATAACTATCTTATTTCATACATAACCTTTGAATTAGACAAAAATTATTCATCTTTTAAATTTTTTTTTAGCAAGAATGTTTTCCCACAATATATTTTTATTGGAAAATGCTCAAATAATGAAATATCTATTATCTAATTTAGTATAACTGTAGATTCTGAATTATGACAAGTTTGTTTACAAGTATTTATCCTAATACATTTACGTAATTATTTTAATCCTTTACTTTTATGAAAACCGTGATATTCATCATTTAAAGTTCTGAAACATCCTGCTTTGTGTTTATGGCAAAATAAATAAATAAATAAATAAAGTTATGAGACTGCCCTTGCAAAATTATAACTGAGACAGTAAAAAAGATCTGCCCTAACTCCATCTTGCTTCTAACTTCTAGACTGTCTTAGTTCGTTCCTGGGTGTAGGCTGAACTCACTTTGGGAGGAGCTTATTTTATAGTTTAGCTTTGAAACAAAAATGATAACAGCCCTTTCCCGAAGCAAACTTCCTTACTGCCTGTGGACTAGACTGGCTAAAGCCACATGATTAGAAGTTATGATAATCTTACTAAATTCAGGCTGTAGCTATTTTCATTAAACCAATATTAATGTATACTTTATTAAAGATTACACAAGTAAAGATTATTCCATTTCAGGCTGGGTTTAGAGTTCTGTAACCTCTATGCCAAATATTGACACCTTGTAGTATTTGGCAGGGATGAGTATGGAATTGCTTGATTAATAAATGCAAACAAAAATGTATGCTGGCAAATTCTTAAGACATTTCTAATATTATTTTACCAATAATTTAAAGTCCAGCATATTAAAGATTTTAGTTAAGTCACGTGAACTTGAAAAGGCATTTGACTAGTCTTTTTTCTTTAGTATCTAAGTACTTTTAGTTTTTAAGCGAATTAATTAGAGCAATTTTATATATATATTTATTTTTATTTTTTAAATTTTTTTAGTAGAGACAGGGTTTCACCATGTTGGCCAGGATGGTCTTGATCTCTTGACCTCATGATCCGCCCACCTCAGCCTCCCAAATTGCTGGGATTACAGGCGTGAGCCACCACGCCCAGCTGGTCTTTTTATTATTTTTATTTTTTAATTACTTTTTTTAAAAATTGCATTTTAGGTTTTGGGGTACATGTGAAGAACATGCAAGATTGTTGCATGGATACACACAGGGCAGTGTGATTTGCTGCCTTCCTCTCCATCACCTATATCTGGCATTTCTTCCCATGCTCTCTCTCCCCAACTCCCCACCCCCCACTGTCTATTTCATATATTTTTAATAGTGAAACATTGTGTACACAGCACATAAATACATAGACATATTAGGCATGCCGATAGAAGTATATCTTACAGATTCATAAAACTTTTTTTCTTTATCTTAGATTTTCAGATTCTTGATAACCTGTTTCAGAGCTCTAGGCAGTTGTCAGCTAAAGAGCCTTGTTTACCTACTAAAGGAAACAAGTCAGGTGAAAATCAAATAGCAAAGTTTTCATCATGTGGTATGGAGAGAAAAAGTCTGATGTGCTAGAGGGAGATTAAAGATGGAGGCCAAATCAAACAGGAAATATAAAAATCTACCATAGGATTGTGTAGGGAGACCAATTTCATTTAGAGAGGGACTACCTATGTTTTAACTGGATCTCTGAGCTCTGGGCAGAGCCCACACTGAATCCTGGGTTTCCAAAAAGGGAGAATTACTATGAGGCTAGATCATGTGATGTTTTTACAGTGCACTTAATTTTTTTTAAGCAAAGATGTTTCTTTTTTTTGGAGGGGGGATTATGTAGTCTCGATCTGTCACCCAGGCTGGAGTACAGTGCCGTGATCTCAGCTCACTGCAACCTCTGCCTTCTGGGTTCAAGCAACTGACTTGAACCTGACTCGGCCTCCTGAGTAGTTGTGATTACAGGAGTCCACCACCACACCTGGCTAATTTTTTTGTATTTTTAGTAAAGACCAGATTTCACCATCTTGGCCAGGTTGGTCTTGAACTCTCGACCTCGTGATCCACCTGCCTAAGCCTCCCAAAGTGCTGGGATTACAGGCGTGAGCCACACGCCCGGCCAAGCAAAGACATTTGTGTCTAAACTACACTCTCTGTGAAAACCCAAGAGCAGCCTCTGTTCCAAATAACTATTTTAGTCAATAAATCAGGTAACACAATACAAAAGCAAGCAGTTTAAAAGCTGAGATGGTTGGGTGCCGTGGCTCATGCCTATAATCCCTGCTCTTTGGGAGGCTGAGGCGGGCGGATCACCTGAGGTCAGAGTTTGAGACCAGCCTGGCCAGCATGATGAAACCCTGTCTCTACTAAAAATACAAAAAGTTAGCCAGGCGTGGTGGTGGCCTCCTGTAACTGCAGCGATTCAGAAGGCTGAAGCAGGAGAATTGTTTGAACCCGGGAGGTGGAGGTTGCCGTGAGTCAAGATCGTGCCACTGCACTCCAGCCTGGGCAACAAGAGTGAAACTCCAACAACAAAAAAAAGGCTGAGACAAACTTGTCTGTTTACACTTTTGAGGTTCCATAAGGAAAAGTAGGTTTCTCCCCCAAAGGGAGTCTGGCACTTTCTTGGTTTTCTTTAAGGAACCCCAGGCTCTTATGATCTATTTTAGGTCTCTATGCAGCAGACGGTGCAAGAGAAAGTAGAGACAGCAGAAGTAAATAAAGAAACAGAATTCAGTCAACTGAGAAGAGACTTTTGCTCAAAAAAAGGACAAGATCCCACAAGAGACAAAACCCCAAAACACGAAGGCCTTTAAATACACGCACACGCACGTGCACACACACATCCCTTGGATGTTAGCTTTCAAACACGAAGGCCTTTAAATACACACACACACACACACTCACACACACACAAACGCACCCCTTGGATGTTAGCTTTCAATTAAGCTGACTTTAACCGTTGAGCTCCTTTAAAAAAATGTTTTTAGATCTCATTATCGTATTTCACCTGGGACAGATTGCTGCTGTTTCAGAAGTACAGCCATTGCTCTTTCAGTTTGGTCTGCCTAGCAAAAAGGTGGCCTTGTTATGTAAATAAAGTCCCTTTAGTAGTCTTTCCTCTTTTTTTTTTTTTTTTGCTGGCGTTTTTCTCCTCCACCATGCCATCTAGTGTGCGTGTGGTGTGTGTGTGTGAGAGAGTGAGTGTGTGGTGTGTGTGTGTGTGGTGTGTGTGTGGTGTGTGTGTGTGGTGTGTGGTGTGTGTGGTTATGTGTGTGGTGTATGTGTGGAGTGTGGTGTGTGTCAGTGTGTGTGGTGTGTGTGTGGTGTGTGTATGTGTGTGTGTGGCGTGTGTATGTGTGTGGTGTGTGTCAGTGTGTGGGTGTGTGGTGTGTGTGTGTGACTGAGTGTTGTGCGTGTGTGTGGTGTGTGTATAGTGTGTGTGTGGTGTGAGTGTGGTTGTGTGTGTGTGTGGTGTGTATGTGGTGTGTGTGGTGTGTGTATGTGTGTGGTGTGTGTGTGAGTGTGTGTGGTGTCTGTGTGGTGTGAGAGTGAGTGTGGTGTGTGTATGTGTGTGTGATGTGTGGTGTGTGTATGTGTGTGTGGTGTGTGTGTGATTGTGAGAGTGTGATTGTGTGGTGTGTGTGTGTGGTGTGTGTGTGTGTGTGTGTGTGTGTGTGTGAGGCACTTAACCATTTGAGAGGCTTTGTTCCCAATAATTTGGAACTTTTCTTCAGATTTGATAAAAGTCAGATAGAGTTGGTCAAACCCAATGGGAAAAATACTGAAACAGCAACAAAAACAGAAACAACAAAAAACAGTTAAGTAAAACAATCACACAACTTATATGATTATTGAGCGCTCTAATGTTAAGGAGAAATTAAGACCAGCTGATTGATAACTTTAGCCAAGACAGAACTCCAATTCAGCTACTTACCTAGGGATGGGTCTCACGCTGAAGACACTCTCTACCATCCTAGAAGCAGGAAAAAAAAGAAAAGCCTCACCTTCCCTGTTGGAAGTGAGCTCAAACTCCGTAAAGGAGTTGCCTGCCTTCCATCGTCATGGAAGCAGGAGAACTTGTCTGCCTTGTTGGAAACAAGTACAACTCCAAAGAAAAAAAGGGAGTTGTACAGCAAAATAAACCTTAGATCTTGACCAAATCTTGGGAGATCAGGGATTTTTTGGAGGGAGTGCTCCCAGACCTCAGCAAATTGTCCTGTTGGTTTGAGCCATAAAGTTAGCTCCTGTCAGTACCAAGCACTGATAGGAGATTTGTCAAAGGTCAGGGGCATCTCCACTCGGAATCCCTCCATGGTTACCAAAATGCAAACCCTGAAATTTGAGATAGGTCTAGGAAACTAAAATATCTTGGGCCAGCGAAATCACAAAGCTAAAGTGAAATGTCAAACTGAGAACTGCTTTGGGCAAACCTGCTTCCCATTCTAGTCAAAGTTACCCCTCTGCTCACTGACATAAATGCGTATCTGATTGCATCCTTTGAAGAGGCTGATCAGAAACTCAAAAGAATGCAACTGTTTGTCTCTTATCTACCTATGACCCAGAAGCCCCTCCCCGATTAAAGTTGTCCCTCTTTTGCTTCAAGTTGTCCCACCTTTCAGGACTGAACCCGTGTTCCTCTTACATATGTTGACTGATGTCTCATGTCTCCCTACAATGTATTAAAAAAAACCACGCTGTGCTCTGACTACCTTGGGCATATGTGGTCAGGACTTCCTGAGGCTGTGTAACAGACACGCGTCATCAACCTGGGCAAAATAAACTGTCTAAATTAACTGAGATGTGTCTCAAATTTTTAGGTTCACATTTTGGTAACCACAGATGGATTCTGACCTTTGACAAATCTCCTATCGGTGCTTGGCATTGGTATGTGCTAACTGCATGACTCAAATCGATAGGATAATTTGCCGATGTCTGGCAGCACCCCCTTGAGAGAATCCCTGATCTCCCCAAATTTAGTCAAGATCTAAAGTTTATTTTGCTATACGACGCTCCCCCAACACTTTTTGTTTGTTTGTTTGTTTTGGAGTTTTACTTGCTTCCAACAAGGGAGGCAATTTCTCCTGCTTCCATGACGATGGAAGGCAGGCATCTCCTTTACAGAGTTTGAACTTGCTTCCTGCAGAGATGAGGTTTTTTTCTTGCTCTAGGGTGGTAGAGAGTTGTTTTCAGCTTGAGACCCTTCCCTAGGTGGGTGACTGAACTGGGGTTTTGTCTTGGCTAAAGTCAACAACCAGCTAGTCTTCACTTCTCCTTTGACCATCTGAGTGCTCAGTGATCGTGCTGTTGGGGATTTGCTGTTGTTGCTTGTTCTGATCTTTCTCCCATTGGATTTGACCGACTCAACCTGACTTGGTCAAATCCGAGAGAATTCCAAATTGTGGGTAACAAGACCCCTCTAATTTGTCTATAATTCCTTGCAGCTGCAAAGGGGGGGAAAAGAGAAAAACCCACGTGTTTGCCTTCTGTGTTTGCTTTTTGTCTTAAAAAATAATTGTTCTTTCATTTACTTTTCTTCCACCCTATTCCTCCTTCCCCCTTTGTCATCTGCAATACCAAAAAATCTAGAGATGGCTTCTAATGACTTGAACCCCTTTAAAGAATTCAGAACAAAGGCACCACTCACCCCTTTTGGAGTGTTCTGTTTTCTTCGTGGAGTTTTAGGAGTCATGGGCAGATTCTTTATAGGTCTAAAGTTCTGTTTTCTTGTATTGCATGACCTGACCTCTTTGGCTTTGAGGATACGAGAGATGACCGTGTACAGTGAGAGGATTTGTCCTTGGCGTGTATAATGGCAGAAGAGTGCTACAAAGTTACATGTGGTTGAGTATGGTTTATTGGAAGTGGTCTTGGCTGTTTTTTTTTTTTTCTCTCTCCTTGGAAGTTGTTGCTTAAGGATCCTAATTCTAGTTCAGAGATGCATTCTAAAGGATCTTCTCTATTGCTTTCCTCCCAAAATTAATCTTGGTTTGGTTTGTCTGTGTGCATTTGCATGAGGAACTGAACTGTTGTTTTCATAGATGAATGAGAGACTGAGTTTTTTAGCTCCAAGGAGAAAGGGTATCTGCTCCTCTCAGCCAAAAGGTGCCCCTGGGTGACTAGGGGGCCTCCTGGGAATGTCTAGAGGGTTCACCCCCCTGTGACATGCAGCGGCCCTTCAGGGAAATTCCCCCCAAAATTAATTTAAAAATAGCTCATCCAGGAAATGCATATAAAGCCTGATGACCCAGCATTTAGAGCCCTCTCTGAGATCATAGACCTCTGGAGAGAGAAACTGAGACTCATAAGAGGGCGGAAATGACTCAGTGGTGACACACTGTGGAGTCCTGCCCACTAGCAGCATGCATTGATCATCTACACAAAGACCCTAGGCCACAGCTCAGTTCCTTCTTTTAAGAAAAAAAAAAAGCAGGAAACAAATAATCTGAGGAGAAAGCACAGAGAATGATCCCCTTTTGAGCACTCTGTAGGTTTTATAGCATGTCTATTTGCCAGAGTAAAATGGAAGTCATATAGCCTTTGTGCACATTTACATTAAGGAAAAAGAGCCCTAAGGTTGACCCAAAAACAACAGAGTTCCTATGTCCCCTTTTCCTCTGTTTTCTATTCTGCCTGCTTTAAATCTGCTGTTACTTTTCTACTGCGATAAAAAGCCCTGTTTGGATCTAACAGGTCTTTTTTTGCAAGCCAGTGAACTTATATTTATCTCATGGCTAAAATACTGAAGTAAAAGCTATAGAATCTTTGTGGGTGTGTATGTGTTGTGTAAATGTGTGTGTGTGTGTATACAGTTGAAGACTTTTATAATAGACTTCTATAATTTTATGTTCAATTGGCAATTAAATCTGTTTTAGTTTCCCTCTATCTCACCAGACTTTCTCTTCATACCTTACTATGTAAATTTTCCTGTCTGGTTTTCACCTGAGTTATTTCTTTTAATATGCAAATTTAAAGCTATTTAGCTGACAACTAACTGCCTTAGGGTTGTGAAACAGGTTATCAAGAATCTGGAAGTCTGAGATAGGGGAAAAAATGGTCTTTATGAATCTGTAAGATGTACTTCTGGCTGGGCACGGTGACTTACGCCTGTAATCCCAGCACTTTGGGAGACTGAGGAGGGTGGATCATTTGAGGTCAGGAGTTTGAGGCCAGCCAGGTCAACATGCTGATACCCTGTCTCTATTAAGAATACAAAAATTAGCTGTGTGTGGTGGATAGGTGCCTGTAATCTCAGCTGCTCGGGAAGCTGAGGCAGAAGAATTGTTGGAATCTGGGAGGCAGAGGTTGCAGTGAGCTGAGATTGTGCCATTGCATCCCAGCCTGGGCTGACAACAGTGAGATTCCACCTCGAAAAAAAAAAAAAAAAAAAGATGTACTTCTATCAGCATGCCTAATATGTCTATGTATTTATGCGTTGTGTGCACAGTGTTTCACTAATTAAAGTAAATGATTAAAATAAGATAATTAGACAAATGTAATAGAATAAATACTTGTAGACAAACTTGTCATAATTTAGAATCTAAAGTTATATTACATTAAAAAATAAATATTTTGTTATTTGGGCATTTTCCCATAAAAATATGTTGTAGGAAAATATTCTTGCTAAAAAAGGTGCCCTTTTAAAAAGGTGAATAATTTTTGTCTAATTCAAAGCTTATTTAAAGGTTATATATGAAACAAAATAGAAAATTATAAAAATAAAGAGTGTTTTTTGGTAAGAAAGCTTAAAGAGAAATAATTTCATATTAGAAAGAATCTTGTATGATACATTTAGTCCTAGAGTAAAATGACTGGTTGTTTAAGAAGGAGAGAATTTCAAGACAAACCAAAAATCCAAGCATGTCATGAATGGTCTGTGTAAGTCACAATAAGAGGGTTTATATTTTAAGAAAACCCCAACACTTTTATATGATCAAGTTGTCACATTATTATTTGGTTTGGTTTGCTTAGGAAAAAACATCTGAAATGTTTTTTCAGGCTGAGGCAGGATAATCGCTTGAACCCAGGAGGTGGGGGTTACAGTGAGCCAAGATCTCACCATTGTACTCCAGCCTGGGTGACAGAGCAAGACTCCATCTCAAAAGATAAAAATAAATAAATGAAGCTATTCAACTCCTCTAGACCCAGGAACTATCATGGAAGAGGTGAGTGTATGAGATTTTACGGGCTGACTTTGAGAGATAAAATAAGTTCAGTTTCCTTACAAATTAATCATTAATGTCAAAGACATACTGATGCAGGACCAGCATATGGGCCAGTGTCACATTGACAATGTTTACTTGAAGCATTAACCAACTTCTAAATAAAGGTTATAAAGGCTTATGGAATTTGTATCTTATGGTCAAGATTTAAATTTTATAGATTGTTTATAAAATTTTGAAAAATGGGTCCAGGAGCAGTGGCTCATGCCTGTAATCCCAGCACTTTGGGAGGGCTATACGAACTGATCATCTGAGGTCAGGAATTTGAGGTCAGGAACCTGGCCAACATGGTGAAACTAAAAATACTAAAAATAAAAAAAATAGCCAGGCATAGTGGCAGGCTCCTGTAATCCCAGCTACTTGGGAGGCTAAGGCAGGAGAATTGCTTGAACCCGGGAGGCAGAGATTACAGTGAGCCAAGATCATGCCATTGCACTGCAGCCTGGGCAACAAGAATGAAACTCTGTCTCAAATAAATAAATAAATAGAAAAAAATGATAAATTTAATTGACTTCATGCTGTTTTTATTAGATCTTATTGTTTGGAACATTGAATCTTCTCTCTCAAAGGATGAATGCTTTTGCCTTTTTAAAAATCCTTGAGTTATCACTTTGGCTAAATGAATGATTCTATTTTGTGATATCAAGTGTTTTAAACTTTTGATGTTTGACGAACTTCCAAAATCTAATTATAAATTATGTGTCTTTCTGACCTGATTAATCCTTTAAGACATTAAAGTCCAACAATGATGTAGTTTGGCTTATTTGATATAAAAATTATACAGGAAGCATTGTCAAATATGAAATAGTATTTGGTTTTCTTTAGGCTATCTTTGTATAAATATATTATTGGTATGTGTTCCAAAATTATGGGAAACTCCTATAATTCTGATATAACTTAGTGTACTTTATCAATAACAATTATAATTCTTATGTTAAATTATGTGTGCCACAGAGGTAACAAATTTCCTTGTCAATTGTGTCTTTGACTATGGCTGCCCTAAAACTTTTTGTCATCCATGGATAATTGTTGTCTTGTTTTGATCCTCTTTAAGGTGGTTTTGTAATCAGGTGTAGCACTCTTAACAGGTTTTTTTTTTTTTTTGAGATGGAGTCTGGCTCTGTCACAAGGCTGGAGTGCAGTGATGTGGTCTTGGCTCACTGCAACCTCCACCTCCCTGGTTCAAGCGATTCTCCTGCCTCAGCCTCCCGAGTAGCTGGGACTACAGGCAGGTGCCACCATGCCTGGCTAATTTTTGTGTTTTTAGTAGAGATGGGGTTTCATCATGTTGGCCAGGCTGGTCTCAATTTCTTGACCTCATGATCTCCCTGCCTTGGCCTCCCAAAGTGCTGGGATTACAGGTGAGAGCCACTGTGCCCAGCCTGGTGTTCTGATAGGCAGGGTTCTGATAGGTTTGGACATTGTGACATTACATTAGAGAAATAAACTTTCAGGACTCTCATGGAGAGCTGAAATGTTCATGAATATCAAGCAGAACAGGAGTTAACTGTATAAACTAAACAGTTAGAAGACTAAAGTAATCTTTTTGCTTTAAATGTTGCTGATTCTTTCTTTTGTATTTTTTAGAGCTGAGAAAACTTTTCTTTCGAGCTATTGACAGCTTTTTTACAATTCAGTATACTCCTATGAACATAACTTGGGGTATTTTTGTTTCTCTTGAGGACTAAGCTCTGATTTTTTATCCTGCCCAAATTCCTATCTAAGGGGTCTGGGGAGTCATGCCCTACAAACCATAAATTCTCATCAGATGGGTTTTATTTGACCCTGTATATCGTGACTTACTTTCCAATCTGACTATGGCGCAACAAGGAAGAAAATTAAAATTTTTTATCCCAAAATAGATTTCCTTGCCATACCTTGAAATTGCCCTGCAAAGTCTCCTGTGGGAAAAATCCACATTCTGTAGAGAATCATCCCCTTTCTCCTTTGTTTTCCTTCCCTTCTTTCCGTATCCAGGAGATAATCAGCTAAGAGCCAGGCACCCTTTTAGGTCCAATAAGAAACATTTTACAACCTGCTCTCTCTGAAGTCTGCTATCTGAGAGCTTCCTCTGCACAATAAAACTTGGTCTCTACAATCCTTTACCTTAACCTGGACGTTCCTTACTGTTGATCCCAGGGCTTTAGATAAACTCAACCAATTGTCATCCAGAAAATGTTTAAATTTACCTACAGTCTGAAAGCCCCTGCTTTGATTTGTCCTGCCTTTCTGAACCAAACCAATGTATTTCTTAAATGTTTTTGATTGATATCTCATGCTTTCCTAAAATATATAAAACCAAGCTGCACCCCAACCACCCTGGGCACACGTTTTCAGGACCTCCTCAGGGCTGTGTCGTGGGCCATGGTCACTCATTTTGGCTCAGAATAAATCTCTTCAATTATTTACAGTTTGACTCTTTTCATTGATACTCTCTATGTGGTTTCCCTAGAATTTGGAAACTATTTGTGATTATTTTTAACTTATGGCAATACAGTTATTTGGATAAGTGCAATAAGAATCTGTTTTCATTTTGCAACAGGACACAATTGGATAAGCTGGTTATTTTACCAAGGCTTTAACTGGAATAGTGAGCTTTCCTTTAAGGAATCAAACCTGACTTATGGTGGCAATAGAAGCCCTTTGGAAAACTGGCCTCATACCTTTGTCTACACAGTCCCTGTACAGGGTTCCTGACCTCTGGCAAGTAAAGAATATCACTCTCTGGGCCAGGTGTGGTGATTCACACCTATAATCCCAGAGCTATGGGAGGCCGAGGTGGGTGGATCACAAGGTCAGGAGTTCAAGACCAACCTGGCCAAGATGGTGAAACCCCATCTCTACTAATAATACAAAAAAAAAAAAAAAAAATAGCTGGGTGTGGTGGCACACGCCTGTAATCCCAGCTACTTGGGAGGCTGAGGTGGAGAACTGCTTAAACTGGTAGGTGGAGGTTGCAGTGAGCTAAGATCATGCCACTGCACTCCAGCCTGAGTGACAGAAAGACTCTGTCGCAAAAAAAAAAAAAAAAAAAAGAAAAAGAAATATATCAGACTCTGACAGGCCCGGGAGTCCCAAGTTTATCCTGGAACCTCAAGAGGTGAGAATCGCTCAACTCATGGGTATTTCATGACACAAATTCATGGCTGGGCTCGGCTTTAACAAAGTCTCATCAGATTCCTCCTATGAAACAATGTGCCATCAAAGCCAATTTAAAAACCTACGTAAAAAATAATTATTCTTGCTGCACTGTATACAAATAATTAGGCCAAGTTTAATAAAGCAAACCAGTCATACCGTGATTTGTCTTTAAAAATAGGAAACTGGAGAGAGAAAAGTTATGTTTTGAAACTATAGTAAAACTGTTTTTAGCATCTAGTCTTGCCTGGTGTTTTCAATTTTTACCATTTTCTGCAGTTTGGACCAAATTCTAATTTTTCTTGGTTACAAGTCTTCAAAATAATGTTTTCAATTTTTCCCCTTTGCTTCACCCCCCATTTTTCTTTTCTTTTTTCCTAAGATGGAGTTTCACTTTTGTCGTCCAGGCCAGAGTGCAGCAGCGTGATCTCAGCTCACTGCAATCTCCACTTCCTGGGTTCAAGCAATTCTCCTGCATCCCGAGTAACTGGGATTACAGGCGCCTGCTACCACACCCAACTAATTTTTGTATATATTTTTAAAATAGAGATAGGGTTTCACCGTGTTGGCCAGGCTGGTCTCAAACTTCTGACCTCAGGTGCTACACTGCCTTGGCCTCCCAATGTGCTGGGGTTACAGGTAGGAGCCACTGCGCCCACCCTACCCCCATTTTTCCTGATTCGGAGTCACTGAAACCTAAGCTGTGCTTCCATAAAGCCCTGTGAATTGAAGCCAGACAACTTAAACCTGAGAAGGAAATAACAGCACCCTATTTACATACATAAGCCACTTTCACGCCTGCCTACCGATGTATGAGCTTCAGAGTATGTGGCCTCTATCGATTTTTCCAGGATTGTTCTTTGGTTTGTTGTTGTTTTTCTTTCTTCCTTCCCCTGTGTCTCTTCATAGGACATGAGACTTCACAACCTGCTAAAAATGAGCTTTCCTAATAACTCAGGACCTGTCCGTCGAGGAATAAACCATCCTAGTCATGAGAGATCAGACAAAATCTGGGACCAGAGATGCATTTTCTTCTAAAATGCTTTCTCCAAAAGATTTTAAAAGAAAATGTGGTGAAATGTGAGCGGAAAGTATCCTCTTACATTTGTTTGTTAATCCAGGGTGCAAACAAACCATCACCCTAAGAATTTCCATGAGTTTTCCTCAGAGTCATAAAGGTTTCCCAAACCAGGAGTTCCCTGAGCTGGCAATGGGATATCTATCTTAAGGCGTTTGTTGTTGTGTGTTTATTTTTTGAGACAGTCTGGCTCTGTCACCGGGCTGGAGTGCGGCGGTGAGATGAAGGCTCACTGCAGCCCAGACCTGCCTGGCTCAGGTGATCCCCCTGCTTCAGCCCCTCGAGTAGCTGGGACCACAGTCTCCAGCCCCCACACCTGCCTAATGTTTGTGTTTGTCGTAGGGATGGGGGTCTCACTGTATTCCCTAGGCTGGTCTTGAACTCCTTGACTCAATTGATCCTGCCACCTCAGCCCGCAAAGTGCTGGGATTACAGGTGTGAGCCACTACTCCTGGCCAAGACTTTTATTACCCCTAATTTTAGATATTCTGTTGGTTCTTACTCAGAAGTCGCAGGATTCTCCCTGAATGCTGTGCAAACTGCCATCCTGCCGGCACTTACAGGTTGCAGGCCCTGGGCTGGCGCCTCAGGCTGTCCCCTCTGTCCCCACTGGATCTGGGGCCTCCCCAGCCTCTCTGCTCTTTCTTTTGGGGAGCCTCAGGAACTTGCTGGGACCACTTGCCGGGGCCTGTGCACCATGGCCCCTCATGGCTCTGCCTGATCGAGAGCCGTCAACCCCAGCAACCTGCCCGGAGCTGGAAAACCAGACCTTCTGGGTGCTCCCAAGGTTGGTGTCCTCCAAGTCCTGAGGCTGCAACAGCAGGAAGTTTGAGGCTCTTTGGGATCCATGAGCTCTCTGGCAACCTCAGAGCACAGGCAGCAAGGCCTGGCCACGGGCCCCACAGTCTCGAGTCCCATAAGGCAGCTTCGGCTTGAGGGGAGGGTCCTGGGGACTTCAGGAAGCCACTAAAAGCTAAAAACACTTGAAAGCAATGTCAGATGGTTTATCATTTTTAGCAATATTTCATTTCCCTCCCCTACAATCCTTGGCTTTCAAGTTTTGCAGCAGCTGAACTCTTTATCATTTTTTAATTGATTTTTTATTTTTTAAACAGCCTTATTGAGATGTAATTCACATACCAAAGAACTTACCCAATCAAAGTGCACAATTCAGTGGTTTTTGGTAAGTAGTGCAGCCACGGGCTCTCCTTAAAGGAGAGTGTGACACTGTGTAACTCCTGGCTGTAAGGACAGAAGCCTTATTTCTCTGCTTGGCCGAACACATCACCCACTTCCTGTCCCATGGTCCTCTGGGTCGGTCAAGTGCGCCTGTGGGTGGGCTCACCTCTGAGGCCCCCAGGTCACCCCCTTCCTTGTTGCTCCAACACTGACCCCCCTACCTGACCCCTGTCGACAGGGAAGAGCGGCCTTGAGAAAGCTGTGAGATTTTGGAAATACCATTGTTTTAATTGGGCAGCTGCAGAGAACGGAGACCGGTTCATGCTGTCCCAAGGCCAAGGGGGTTATTGTAAGTGTGAATGCAACACCTCCAACAGATGGCCAGTGTGTCCCATAAAAGTGCAGAGTGGGTATAAAAGTGCGCAAGGGGCCATAAAAGTGCAGAGTGTTTGAGGAAGGAGTTTAATAAGAACGAAGGGATGGCCAGCAGAGGCAGCTGAGAGGCCAGGCTGGTGAAGTTCTGCGTGGACTTATCAGTGGGTTAAACCCTAACTATGGGGAGCTGTAAAACTGCCCTTCCCACCCTGGTGCAGCCGCTTTCCCTGGGAGGGTCTTGGCAAGTCCACAGGTGGTTCAACGGCAGAGCAGGAACCCCACTCTGTGTGGGGCCGCATCTGGGTTTGGGAAACATGTTCTTTCTCACGAGGATGTCTGTCTACCGTGGGACCCTGACCCTGCTGGGGGGCGTGGCCCTCTCTGCTCTCCGGCACCCCCCACTCGCCTCCCTGAGCCTGGGATTCTAATGTTTACTGGGCCTTGGCCGCTGGGCGCATCTTCGAGGTGGTTCCCGTTTTGCTGTAAGGACTGGAGGGGGCATTGAAGAGATTGCAGGGTGAAGGTGCGCGGAGGGCAGGGAGACTCCTGTGCCGTCTGCAGGGCCCACGGGCGTGGCTGTGGGAGCCACCGTGGTGGAGCTGGCATTGGTGTCTGAGGTGCTGGGTGTGCCGTGAGCCTGAAGCAGGGAGAAATTATGGGAGTCCTAGTTCTGCCGTCCCGTGTCTTTGAGACCCAGACCCTGGTGTGGAAGAAAGGAGACAAGATGTCGCACGTAGAGGTTCTGCTGAAAGCTGCAGTCTTGAACTGGGGCTGGAGGTTCTTGGTGTGGACTCATGAGGGTTCCATCTTCTGACGTGTAGCTCTGAGCTCTGACTACGGAGAAGGCCCAGACATACGACCTTCTCTGGGCAGTGAGCACCCCAGCACCCAGTCTGTGATCCCCAAAGACCACTTCCTACCAGCGGGACTCAGGGCCCTTTGGAAATGTGGCTGACTCCAGGCCTGGGCCAGGAAACACACAAAGCAGGCTCAGAGCATCCTGGTCAGCAGGGAAGCTGCCGAGGACCAGGGCGGGAGCCCTCCCTGGGCCAGCCACGGATGTGTCGCCACTTATCAGGGCCCTGCTCGGTCAGCTTCTGCAGAAGACAGATTTGTCTCATCCAGAGTTAATTATTCCGCTGTCATAAGTGGAGCCCGGCACACCCACCTCCCTACATCCCACTGTTCTCTCCCTGATGGCCGAGGGGTACAGGGCCAGCTCTGGTCTTGTCTGAGAGGGGAGGCATGGAGCAGGGCCAGCGGGTGGGGTCGGAGAGCACGTGGGGCTGGGAAACAGAGTGGCCCTGGCCAGCAGCTGGGTGCCAGGGATAGATGGTTACTGGGTGGTTCTCATGGGGAGCTAGGCTGTTGGTGGCCCTGAGCTGGCCCCATGTGGCATCCCCCACCCCATCGAGGGGACATGGCCCACATGGCACCCCCACCCCATCATTGAGAGACCCCTTTGCTGCTCTCTACTGATGGGGGGCTTTGCCCAGAGAGAAGAGAAGAGCAGAGAAGACCAGTTCTGCTCTTCTCTGATCTGGCTGCATCTACCAAGTTCCTGGGACCGAGGCCAGGCCTTCCAAGGCCTCCTTGTGTGGGCCCACCTCTCTGTCAAGATATCATGCTTGCCCTGGGCTCGGTCATCCCGGCTGCCACAGCAGACACCACAGACAGGGTGGCTTCAGCAGCAGACATGTGCTTCTTGCAGTTCCGGAGGCCGGAGGGCGGGAGTCCTGAGCCAGTGTCGGGGGTTCCTGGGGAGGGCCTCCTCTTGGCCTGCAGACACCGCCTACTCTCTGTGCCCCCATGTGGGAGCCAGAGTGGGGAGAGGAAGCCACTCTCTGGTCTCTTCCTCTTCTTACAAGGACATGACTCCCATTACAGGGACTCCACCCTCCCTCACAACCTCCTCCAGCCCTGACCACGTCCCAGAGGCCCCACCTCCAGGCACCATCATGCTGGGTGTTAGGGGCTTGGCCTATGGATTTTGGGGGCGCACAGTCCACTGCACCAACCTCTCAGCCTCTCCAGCCCCCCTGAGGGTACTGAGCTCAGGGTCTCCATCCCATCACAGTCTCCCAGGGGGCCCTGCGAGGGCAGAGGTCCCCTGACCTGCTCGCACCCCTGGTCCCAGTAGCGTGGCTCTGGCAGCTTCCGAGCCCCAGGAAGGGGACGGGTCATCCACTAGGCTCTTTCCTGCCCTGAGCCGGGCAGGGTGTTCAAGGTGGAGTCAGATTCATGCCCTTTCCAGGTCACCCCCCACCCCCGGGCGGGCACCCAGTGAGTTTCAGGACAAGACGTTACAGAGATGAGGGGAGGCCCAGACCTGTGTGACCTGGGATGGGAGGTGGGGGTGGGGCTGGTGCAGCCCAGCCTGGGCACTCACAGCGTGCCCTGCCCACAGGTACTTCCGGGTCATCCTCCTCCTCCTCCTCGCCCTGACACTGCTCCTGCTGGCTGGATTCCTGCACACAGACTTGGAGCTGCTCACACCGTAAGTCCTGCCCTGGGCCCCCAACAGCCCTGAAGGCAGAGCCGGGGATCCCAGCACGGTCACACCTCCCCACCAGGTCTGCCTCCTTCTGGAAGAGGAGGGGTGGATGGGCCCTTCCTTGGGGGAACCATGAGTGTCTCCTGTGAACCACGAACCCACCCGTCCCCTGGGGGGGGCTCTGGGGAGCAGGGGATTGGGGGCAGAGCCAGTGTGTGCAGAAGGTGCCGAGGTGCAGGAGGCTGGAAGCCTCCTTCTTGTTCCTCACAGCAGAGGTGGGCCTGGCCTGGGCCTAGGTTTGGATCTGCGAAGGAAAAGGTCAGACCCATGCTCAGCTGAGACGTCGCAGCCCTGGGCCCGCCTGGAGACCCCCTCCCCCACCTGCCCCGGACACAGCCTCTGTGGGGCCCCTGTGGCACAGAGGTGGCCACCTGTGCCCACCTCACCCGTGCCCATCTCACCCGTGCCCACCTTGCCCGTGCCCACATGGCCTATGTCCACCTCACCCGTGCCCACCTCACCTGTGCCCACCCCGCCAGTGCCCACCTCGCCTGTGCCCACCTCACCCGTGCCCACCTCACCTATGCCCATCTCACCCATGCCCACCTCACCCATGCCCACATCACCTATGTCCACCTCACCCGTGCCCACCTCACCCGTGCCCACCCTGCCAGTGCCCACCTTGCCCATGCTCACCTTGCCTGTGTCCACCTCGCCTGTGTCCATCTTGCCTGTGCCCACCCACCTGTGTCCACCTCGCAGCCCAGCTGTGCCTCCAGGCCAGGGCTTCAGCTCCTCTGGTTGGAGGAGGGAGGGGAGCACCAGCACCCTCTGGGCCAATCTGCCAGAGACAGGTCCCAAGGCCTGTGTCTTTGCCCACCTCCGTCACCCCACCCTGACCCCATCATCCTGGTCACTCCTGCTGGCCCTGCTCTGGGGCAGGGAGGGCACCTGCTACTCCAGGCCCACTGGGTGGGCGTCATGATGGGGTCCCAGGAGTGGGCCCAGCATCCACTCCAGCTCCACATCTGGCCACTGGTCTCAGCTTTGGAGTCCTTCCTTTTCCTGGTGTCAAGGGACAGGCAAAAAGCACTGCACGTGTGGCTGAGGTCACAGAGCCAGCAGCACGCTGGCACCCTGAAGTCAGGGAGAAGGCTGGGGTGACGTGTGCGGCAGATGGTGTAGCCGCTGAGGGGCACAGTGATGGGTCTGGGGGCACTGTCTCCATGGGGACCCCTGAGGCTGGGGCTGAGGGTCTCTAGGTTGGGGACACAGTGATGGGTCTGGGGACACTGTCTCTATGGGGACACCCAAGGCCGGGGCTGAGGGTCTCTAGGTTGGGGACACAGTGATGGGTCTGGGGACACTGTCTCTATGGGGATACCCAAGGCCGGGGCTGAGGGTCTCTAGGTTGGGGGCACAGTGATGGGTCTGGGGACACTGTCTCTATGGGATCCCTGAGGCCGGGGCTGAGGGTCTCTAGGTTAGGGACATGGTGATGGGTCTGGGGACACTGTCTCTATGGGGTCCCTGAGGCCGGGGCTGAGGGTCTCTGGGCTGGGGACACAGTGATGGGTAGTATGGATTTCGATTCCAGGATTGGGGGTGTCAACTAAAGAATCATGACATCTATAAATTTGGAGAGGAGAGTTTGTTTCTTATAAAGTGCAGGCATCCCACAGGCTGGGAGCACAGCCATTGGCACAGACTGTGAGTGGATACTTCACGGAGTGGGGGGGTGGACGGGACAGGGGCTTACTCTGAACAGCTTGGCCAAGTACTTGTTCAGCAGGTGACAGGAGGAGCCACGAATATTCACAAAACCGTCCTGACACACTTGTCCTGAACAAACACATGTGTTACATTGTTGTATTTTTAGCGAGATAAGAAGACCAGCACCAAGACAAAAGTATGACAAATTGCAGGGTCTTTATTGCCGGCGACCACGGAGGACTCACGTCTCTCCAACCCGTGGCCCGGAGTTGAAGGAGAGCTGGGCTTTTATACTAAAAAACACTTCTTCCGGGGGGCTGGGGATTTTGCAAGCAGATTTTGCAAGCAAGCAGTTTGTACAGAAGCCAAGGTCAGCGGTTAGAGACAGGGGAATCCTCAGGGTTAGTGCGACCCTGAGTGGCTTGTTTTTGAATTCCATT